>CAUJNA010003761.1:0-55000 GCA_963377175.1 Effrenium voratum | reverse complement strand
ACGGCGTTCCTGAGGGTTTCTGTAGAAAACCCCTCAAAGTTCCTTACTGCGACTTCTGTGGGAGAGGCTTTGTTGTTGGATGTCAGGTGGACTTCCTCGAGCTGCGGGATACCGAGTTGCAGGCCGTTTGGACGGGTTTCGCGCGTCCTTTTTCGCGGCGCTGCCCCCGTTGTTTTGCTTTTTGACATGGTATGAAAAAGAGGCGCAAAGGCAACACATTTTGAGGGGTGTTTTCTTTTTGACATATGTATGAAAAAGGGGCGCAAAAAGGCAAGCCACGAATTTGGAGGGTCCCTTGAGAGACAAACCTACATTTAAGGGCCAGTCAAGAGAATCGGCAGCTGATGTAGAGGATCCCCTTGTAAGGCATTTTGAACATGTATGCTCTATAACTTGGCGGAACCCGCTTGGGTGACCACATCCAAACTTTGACCAAGCAGCAAGAGGTCTCAACTCTTGGCCAAAAGACGTGTTTGAACCAATCGGATAGACAAGGAAGCTTGCGACATTCGCACTACTGTTTAAGCCACAAAAGGCGGGCATTGTCCAACAAACAGGGCTCAGATTGGCAAACAGTTGGTTTGAGATCACCATATCCACTGTTTCAGACTCAGATATTTAAACCACAAAAGGTGACCGGTGCACCTGGCCCACTTTTTGCCATGTTGGTGGGTTCACCGACTAGAAATGGTCCTTGCGGCAAAGGGAAATCAACCATGGCCCAAGAGAAGATGTCGTGGATCACCGCTGAGAAGGCAACGCATAACTGGCTGTTTTGTGGGCTGTTGGCCACCGCAGGGTCACCGGACAACTGGGAAATCAACCAAGGCCCGAAAAAAGATGTCGTGGATCACTTGCGGGTTTGGTGGGACTTTGGGGTTTGGCTCATGGGTCCACGCCACAATTCCTGTCTTTACCTTGCGGCTGACCTTGCGCAAAGGAACCCCCCGGATGCGTGAACATACTCCCCAGATTCACCTGGCACCCAACGAGCCACTTGCAGCGGACACTCCTTCTGTTGAACCCCATTTGTGGGTTCCTTGGCTGCACAGCAGCTAAGTTTGAGTCTTACCGGCAGACCAGCAGATTCTTGATGTCAGGCCTCGAAACATCGCAGGTGCCAGGTGCAGAGTTCTTCCCGCTGCCAGGTCGTGGCTGTGGCAAAGCTCCACAGCGCCTCGCAGCAGCGGTGGACCACCGAGCGGACGTCACCCCCAAAGCAGGCACGCAGTCCGCCGGTCTGGCGGTGAAAGCGGAAAAAGTCGGGGGCTGGCTTGGGCAATAGGCGGGTTGATCCATATTCCATTGGTTCCCCAAATAACCATGGGTAACTTTTCCTATTTAGTGGTTGAAATATGTTTGCGATTTGCAGTGGTTCCAACCAATGGTCATCCCATGTTCATTGGGCTTCCTCTACCCCAATGCGGGGGCATTTATATATATATATATGACATGCTCACCTGGGTCGAGAACGAGCTCACCATGAGCGTCCTTGGGGAGTCCTTATTTTCAGGCGTTCAAAGAACCCCCTGACGCCCTTGAAAGGGGAAGCCAAAAGGAAACTGTTGAAACAATGCAAGTCAAACATGTTTGAACAGGGGGTTGCCCAAGCCAGATGTTCGGGCTCCAAAGCATGCTTAGCACCTTTAGCCGTTCCTACAAGATGATCAAAACCCAGTTGGGTAGACCTTTGACGAGGACAAGAATTCTACCAGCCAGGGTCGAATGGGAGCAATCCAATTATGGTTATGTTAGGCCCGTCAGTAAGGAAACTATGACCAAGGTAGGGGAATTTTCCCCACTGACCCGCACGGAGAGTTGCAGGTCGAGCCAGACATGACAGGACAGGAAGCATAACGAGCCATATTTGGTGCAAGGCGTTTGCCTTCGAACACAGCCGAGTCCAATCTCAAGACAGGGGTTTTATGAAACATATCAAGGTTTGCCAAGCTCGTGCTTGGCTCGCATGAAAGAACATTTGGATTATTTTACTTCTCATGTCATTTCTGCGACTGAATCCAGCTCGCACCTTGCATGAGTTCGTCCAACCATCATCTCCGATGAGAGCAGGATGTGTTGTTGCCAACAGCCGCGTGCTTCCGAATTGTCGCCGGGTGTATTTTTGAGTTGGACAGAGAGCCGACGGTTGAGAGGTGCCATTTGCTGCTGTTGGTGGGTGTCCCTTCAAAGTCAACCGGAGTCAACCGGGCAAAGAAAGGGTGTGCTTTGTTCCCCTTTGCCACAGGTCTGGGAGAGGGCCCCCATCAGATTTGGCTATTTGCACGAGCCTTTCAAGAGGTTTGCAGGGCCAAGCTGCTGCCCAAGGAACATACTGCATAGAATCACTAATCCTGGCACCCGTGTCTCACGCAGAACAAACCAGTGTCCCTCGTACACAATCTTGGGTCAGCTCATGCACCTGCACTGAAGGCAAAAGGGGGCTGAATGCTGAAAATAAGTTTGGAATGGGTTTATCCGAAGCTCACGGATGGACCTAACCCACAGAATCCCTTTGCCCCCGCACCCAATGGAACCTTGTTTGGCGACCCAAGCCATTGCCATTATCCACTTGATAGTTCGCCAAGGGTTGGTTATCGCCTAGGTGACTAACCGCTCACTGGGCCAAAATTCCAAGGCTCATGATACGGTCAATGTGCCCCGCTGCCAGGCACGGTTTCTGGACTACACCACCGACGCGCAGGCGGCCAAACACCCATCATCCTTTACTGAACACAAAGGCACACAGATAGATTGAACGCCGCACATGAGGTCAAAATTCAAGATGCTGCCACTCAAAAGACAAGTCTGACGTTCCACATCGCGACTGTTGCTGACTCACCCTCACGTTGCCATGGAACCCACCGTGTCCCTTTTATGATCTTCCCGAACATCTCACTTAGGTTCCTTGTTATAGCATAGGAGGGTGTCATTTGCACGGCCGATCTTTGGCGCGACCATTTGCTTACATTGGGTTGGACCGGTGGCTTTTTGGGTTCGACCGAGCTCAGTACTTGCTTCTGCACCAAGCAACCAGCAAGAAGTTTGAGTAGTTTCTCCAGGGCTGAACGGTGAACCCAGTGTTGACAGCTTCTGGTGGGAAAATAGACAAATTTCGCCTCCAGCCCCCGAATGATTGGTGTCGTGCTGATTCCGTTTTGCACCCCTTCCGCATCAGCTTTTGACATGCAAACTGGGTCAACTTGGCATCCTTCACTTGATTGTTTATTGGGTTGGATCTTCAGACTTTAGCTTTTTGGGGAATCAAGGGGTTTTCATTGAACCCACCAAAAGTAAAACTTCTTGCAGAGGGGTCACAGCAACCAAGCACATTTGGCTACTTAAGCATTGGGGACCCAGTGGCTGGGTGACCTTGATTGTCCAACCCGAACTTATCGTTTTCCCTTCAGCTCTATGGGAATCCAATTTTGCAGATAAGCCCTCCCTCGCTTATATAACCCCTCCTTCCCTCCTTCCTTCCTTTCTTCCTTCATTTCTTCCTTCCTTGCTTTCCCCTCCAATGCGGCCTCACCAAAAGCTACTTTTGGGGAGCGCGGGAAGCGTCTGGGAGCTTTAGGCAGCGGTGTCGAGCCCCTCGCCCATGGTGGACGCTTGGGCTCCATGGTTGCAACCTATAGCCCATAAACTGGCTTTGAGCACAAAAAACAAACGGTTCCCCCAGTTGTGACCATGGTTTTATAGCCTAAGTTCCAGGTCCTATGTTGAACCCACCCCAGAAAGAAGTAACCCACCCCAAGAAGTGGACAAGGAAAACCCCAGCCCAAAGCCCTTTCAAGCAAGTTGACTGGGGCAAACCTCCGCTTCGGATCGCGGATCGGAGGCCCGGCGTCTCTACGAGCACATCGCCGCGGCGGCCGGCATCGC
This sequence comes from Effrenium voratum, assembly GCA_963377175.1. NCBI lineage: Eukaryota > Dinophyceae > Suessiales > Symbiodiniaceae > Effrenium > Effrenium voratum. The sequence goes on along the minus strand of CAUJNA010003761.1, from coordinate 51,118 downwards.
CGGGGGCCTTCGGAAAGCCCGTTTTGGTTGCGCTGGGAGCGAGGCGTTGGGTTCTCCTGCATTCGGGTTGGGAGGGCTTCCCTATTAGAATAGACTACAGAAAAAAGGGTACCCTTATTCTAACCTCTCTACTGGATGACCTAGGTATGGTTTTAACGCAGAGCCAAAGGTAGAGAAACCATTTTCTGGGTCCCCAACAGAAATCACACACGCCAAAATGTTTAGGATTTCGAAGCGGGAAACACCTCAAAGGTGTTTGGTGCATGAATCCCGAGCTAAATGATGTTTTGCAAAGGGTCCCCCATGAAAATTCAAGCCTGTATGATACACACACACATATATATATATATATATATATACCACATATGTATGTGACCACACACACATACATATATATATATATACATACATACACATATGTATACACATATGAATATGAAGCATATGCATTCATGCATGTGGTGCCTTCGGTCATTTGCCTTTTCGTTTTCCTTTCTCATGGCACAGGCTCACACGCACTGAAGTTGTTTGCATTTCAAAGAAGCATGTGTGCAAGAATGCTACATGGTGTGCTGCAGCTCACGCCCAGCCAAAAACACCGCCTGAAAGCCTGAAACAAATCTCTGGAACATAGAATTTGATTTCAGCCTCACACTTTGGCTTTGTGGCTTTGCTCGAGTTGTTGCTTTCTTTTTTTGGGGGGATGGGCGTCCAGATGCAAACACTGACTGAGGCATTTGTTGTGCTTCATACGTCTGGCAGTCTTGCAGCCCACGCTCGCGATTTTGGGCGTCTTTTTGGGCGGCTCGCTCGCGAGCCCGTAACGAGCGCGTCAAGGGAAGCTCCACGCCGGCTGGTCGGAGAGTTGTTTCAAGCAATTGTGGGCCTATGTGTTTAAACAGGGGCGTGTGTGTGTGTGTGTGTGTGGGTGTGTGTGTGTGGGTGTGTGTGTTTCTCCCGGAAGCAGTGCGAAGGGTTCTTCAGGGGAGAGACCTGGAGCGAGTTGCAGCGGCAAGTAGCACAAACACGTAGCAGTAGCAAGTAGCACTAGCGAGTTGCATCAACAAGTTGCATTAGCGAGATGCACCAGCGAGTTGCACCAGCCCACTAGTAAAAGTACACTAACCCACTAATACTCCAACTTGCACAAACGCTCGTGCACGGCTGGCGCAGTGCAGCGAGCGGAGTCTGTCTTGCCTTTAGGCAGGCCGTGCCAAGTCTGCGCTTACCCGTATGGGTCGCGTGGCCGTGAAAACCGCCGTGAGCTGTCTCATGGCGCTGAGGCTGTGCATACCACAGCCGATCCGCACACCTTTCTGTGGAGGGTGCACCAACAAAAAAGAGCGATCGATCCCAGAAGAAAGGAATCCCTCCAGCGAAAAGTGGCGTGCAAAAACGGTCAGAACGCGGCTGACCAACCGCAAAAGGCTCGCAACGGTAGGCCTGGCAAACGAAGCGGCTTGCGTCGCGTGTTCAAACTTGCCATCTGGTGTGGCTATGGGAAAAACCTGGCCGGCTCCGTGCTGGTAGAGCAAAACTAATTCTAACATGCTGACATCAACGCAAGCTTCGCTTTGCCCATCTAGGGCCAAAAGCCACTCGAAGAACTGGCGTGGGAAGCTGCTGGGGAGGTCCGGCAGCTTCGTCTCGCCAAATGAGGTCCAGTTCTCAGGCAGGTGATCGGCCCAAATGCCTTGGCGGTCATGCCACTGCACAGGGGTTCCGCTGGGCTGCTCTGCTGGGTTTGGTTCTTCCTGTTCATTAATTTGCAGGTTCTCGCCCTGGGTACGGGTGAGCTGTGCGATGCGGAGGTAAACTCGTTCCAGCGCATCATTGATTCCGGCCCAGTGATTGAAAAACTGCTTGGCCTGGCTATGCAGTTGCACAAAATCTGCGGATCTGTTCCGGTTGGCAGTAACTGCAGCATGGTCTGCTTGGTTTCCACGTGCGACCCATTCCTCAAAAGGGGATTCACAGTCGGCTTCATGAAGATGGGCTGGGATCCAGCGGATCTGGAAGGTCCCGTATACCGTGCACGGAATTGACGTGCTGGTTCGTGAACCCATGTGCGGCATTTGTATTTCATAGTCCACTTGATGGCACTGATCACTGCGGTCAGTTCTGCGCGATTGATCGTCTGTATTGTACCTGACAAATGTCCTGCTGCGATGCATCCGCGATCCGGTGCGATGGTCGCCCAGGCTGCTAATGCGAGCTGCGGATCTTGGTGTCCAAAGCACGAGCCGTCTGTAAAAACGTGCTGTAATTGTGCTCCGTCAGGTTCAAGATAAAGCTGCTCCTTGATGATGGCGAAAGACGGGTTCCTTGGAACAAGCAGATGGTGGCTGACGCAGGTTGGGAGGGAGTCCCACATGTTCACTTCCCACTGGTCCTCTGCACGGCAGGTCCTGTAACGTGGGCAGTCGCATACCTGGTGCTTTTAATCCTCCGGAACAAGGCAGAGAGGGCACAGCGCACTCTTAGTCATGTCGTATCGGGCATGATGAGCGGGAGCACGGAAAGACCCATCCTGCACTGCTGATACCAGTCGCGCTTGGAGTGGTGTGTATTTGGATCGCCGGCGGGTAGAGCAAGCGTGGTCTATGCCGTTGAGGTCGCACATGGAGTTCCGGTGCTGGACTTGCTGCGCTACATATTGCGCCCACGCATCTTCAAGCCTGCTGATCAGCTCGTTGGACGAGCAGGTAAGGAGGTTGAGGTGGAGGCCGTCGTGGTCCGTGATGTATGGGACATTGTCGATCGTCCACTTGAGCGGGTCACAAATTTCCAACAGTTTGGAGAAAGGTCCCGGGAGTAGTCGACCGTCGTAATGTCGCATAAACTGCGCCCACTCGTTGACGTGAGCTGGCTGTTTGCGGCAGATCCGGCGGAAGTCCCTGAAGACGGTGAGGGCTTGGTAGAATCCCGGGTCGGCTTGAAATGGTAAGGCGAGCATGAGTCTCAGCATGGGATTGCCTCCTGCAAATTTCAAACTCAATGCTGCTACAGCCGCAGATCGGAGCCGCCGGATATGTTGTTCGCCCAAAAGGCAAGTGACGATTCCGTGTAGGGCTCGCGGCCAGAAGCATGTCCACAGGGTCCTGGCTTTCACATCCAAAGGGCCTGGTGCTCGTCGGAGTGCTTGCCTAAGTCCCGCGTGTTGCGGACTGTTCGGCAAGGGAAGTGCTGCAGAGATTTCCTGTCGGTAGCCGATGCGGCCCACACGAAAGACTTGTGATAGTCGATGGGCAGGGCGAACATGCTGCAGAAGCTTTCCAGCGCACACCATCCTCTTGCTAGCATAGCCGGGGAATAGGCTGTGGCCGCAAGGTTGTCAACGTAGCTGTATGCCAAGGTTGACGGAGCGAAGGCCTGCATGTAGAGGTGGTAGCTGAGGTTGATCATTGTCATAGCAGCTACGCTCAAAGGGCAGCCTTCGGGAAAGCCGACTGAAGACCTGATGGGGGAGGAAAGATTGCCCCGGACAACGAAGCGCCGCTGGTTGTTGTGGAGAAAGTCGAACCAGGGGTTGAGTCGCGGTCGACCTACAACGCTGCTTCAATAATCTTCGCAGGGAACCTGTCGCCCTCATTGCGAAGGCCCTGGGCATCTCGGATAAGGTCCGCATAGTCCATTGGCCGGGTGGTCGGCTTGGGCACTGAGCTCGACAAGTGCTTGCATGGCAAAGACATATTGCATGGCCTCCTTCTCGGGCATGAAACCATAGGCAGTGTCGTGGATCAGGTGGCTGACACCCTTGAGGATGGTCTTGGAGCGGATGGCGGCCCAGGTGCGGTAGATCAGGCTGTATATCACAATTGGGCGGTAGCTGTCTGCTGCTTGGGGGTTGGTGGTCTTGGCGATGCAGCTAACCGTGCCCTGAAGAAGCTGATGGGGCCAGGTGGTGCGGCCGTCCTCCAGGCTGTTGAGCCAGTTGAGCAGCTGCTGTTTGTGGTCTGGATGCATTTGGCGAAGGTCCTGGAGCGCAAATCCGTCAGCTCCTTTTGCAGCATGTGGGCGGTACTTCTTGAGGGTATCATCCCACACTGAGACCGTAATGGGCTCACATGGGAAGTGGCCTTTGGGGATGTAGGCTTGGACGAAGTTGGCGATCCTCGTGAGTTCTTTGTTGGATAGCCGGGTTGAGGTGTTCCAGCGTGAGGTCCAAAGGTCAAAAAGCTCAGCGTGGATGTCATTGATGTGGGTGACAAAGGAGTCCTGCTCGATGTCATGTCCTGGTCTGTGTCGACCTGGGCGACATCAGAGGCAATGGCCTGTACTTGGGCTGGTTCACCAGACCGAATTGCCTCTGGTGCAGATATTCTTGTCGAGGTGCACAAAATTGTTCTCCGTGTCTACAGCCAAAATGGTGTAGTCCCGAGCGATCGTGAGCGTATCGATGGCTGGTTTCCTATCCTCCCGGATGTAGTGGTAGAGAGCCCCACTCTGCTCATCGTATTTGAGCTTGATGGCCTGGCGTCGCTGATGGAGATGCCAGGCCTCGAATTTGCGGTAGTTGGAGCGGTAATCTTGGAAGATCAAGACAGCGGCGGGGAGTGACGGTGGTAGACGTGGTAGTTGGCACGGACTGCCTTGCAGTTGCACTTGCCGGTTGAGCCACCAGCGATGGAAGCCGCCACGAAAACCAGAGCTCCTGGTGATAGCCCCCCAAAGCTGAGCGCGATAGAGGGAGGAGTTGATGCTGGTAATGTTGGATCGGAGCGAGTGAAGGTAACTCTGGAGTCGCCGTAGCTGCTTGCACCATTGCCGCACTGCTGTGCCGGCAAGGCTTGACTGAATTTTTTCCTCACCTGGGCGGCTCGATTTGATGGCGTGTGCAGTGGTATGGACTTGTTCGGGCTCAGTCCATTTGCAGCGGCGAGGCAGGTCTTTGTTGCGGTCCAGCTCCACATAGCCGTTGAGAGAGTCCTCAAATGGCAAAGTGCTGGTACCACTCGGTGGGTGTCTCGTGCCCATGGATGGGGTCAAAGCTGGCGGAGTGCCAGCCTGTGAGGTTGATGGAGTGCCAAGGGATGGCGGCTGGTTGTGGCCACCTTCGAATTTGTTGCTGCTGGGCCTTGGTCCACAAATCAACGATGACCGAAGAGTGTTCCATGTATACGTCCTTGACTCGGACGCGTTGTGTCAAAGCTGCTGCCTCGGGCGAGAGAAAGATCAGGTCTCGTTGGGTGGCGCCCTTGCACGTTGGCTGGGGCTGTTGTTGCCAAAGGGCCAGGGCAAGCTGCTGTGCCTCAACCCAGCCGTGTTGCTTCCAGAGGGCGATTTGTGCTGACTCGTCGTGGTTGAAGTCTCCTGCCACCACCCGGACTCCTTGGAGTCCCACCACTATCTCCCGTGTGATGGTGGCTAACAGGCGATCTGTTAGAGCACGGGCGTCCGGACGGGCCGTGGTGACTCTGCCGGTTTTAAAGACGCCGGCGTCCCAGGGCAGAGTGAGGGGTCGTGCTGGAAGGTCTGTTGCGATGAGCGCCCCAGTCCATGATCCAGCCCAGTGAGAGTGCGCTCTAAGTGGTGCAGGAGCACCCTCAATGCATCGGACCTGCCGCTGTTGGGCGCGGCCGAGCTGGGCGAGTTTCTTACGTACGATGGGTCCCGTGACATGGGACAGTTGGGTTTCGGCGAGATGCCAGATTCCTGGTCCTTGTTGGATTTGGAGGTCCTCCTTGCCGTCAGTCCCGAGGGGTTCGTGGTTCCCACGAGCGGCCAGGTTGGCCCAGGGTTGTGTGCTTCCCCGATTTGATAGAGGCGAGCACGATGGTGATCGCAGTTGCAGAGCACACTGCATGCCTGTTGTGGTTGCCCTCCCATGGATGTCCCCCGACCCAGATTCGCGAGAGGTTTCCAGACTGGATACCTTCGCGCTGTCGCTGTAGAGCAGGGCATAGGGTTCTCCCAGGTGGGGCATGAGCGCGGCCGTGCTGGAGCAGAGCTGCGTGACCCAGAGCATGGCGGTGAGGATGTAATGGCCGGCTTCCCGGATGGTCGCTTCCGGGATCCGGATTGACATAGTCAATCGGTGCGCGCTTTTTTGGCCAAGAGGGCCTCAAAGCGTTGGAACTGCGTGTCGATCTGGGAGGAGAGGTCATTCTTGATGTTGCCAACAGCGGCTTGGAGTGCGTCTCCCTGGCTGCGGATTTGGTGCTTGACTTCGGTAAGGTCGCCTTGTTGCTGAGTGACGACCTGTTGCAGAAGCTTGAGGTCCTCCCCTGCTTCTGGCCGTGTTGGCTGACCTCATGAAACCAGTGCTCGAATCGTTTGCCTTGGTCGCGGAGCTCCTGAACACTGACCTCAAGTTGCATGAGCTTCAAGGCATCCGCATTTTTGGCTACCTCGGCGCGTATGGCTTCCTGCATGTCCTGTTTGAGGGCAGTGCCGAGTTGGTCAATTTTCTTGTTGCTTGTGGCCGACTGTTGCGGGACAACTGGTGACATGGTGATGTCACCGCTGGTGTGATGCCATTTTGCCCATGGGTCGCCGCCGAGAAGCCATGGGTTGTGCTGGGGGCTGGCAGAGATGGTGCTGGCTGCTGGATTTTGGGCCGACATCTTTGACTTTGGTCACGATGCCGGGAGTACCCAGCTGGGTGGGTCTGCCGCTGCTCCGACTTCCCAGGTTGCTCCTTCTGCTGATCCTCGTCCGGATTGGAGTGGGCGAGCGCTCCACTCCCACTGTTGCAGTAGTTGGGGGGAGAAGCCGATAGATACTGTGGATCTTGACCTGCACATACTCATGTCCGGGCCGAAGTTGGGCAAAGGCGTTTTTCTCGTCCTGCTCCTGGACGCGAATGCCGAATTTGTTGCCGAGCCGGGTGATGGCAAGGGCAGAGTCGCATGTGCGAGCACGATGTTTGGCATCCTGGATGTTGGCGCCTGGCAGCTAGATCACGGTGTAACGTTGGTCAATGGCTCTACCATCAGGGGCACGTGGGTCGAAGTACGTGCCGTTGTTGCCGGAGACGGTCTGGAGGAGTGGGCTGGCAGATTCTGGTACTCGGATGTGCGCATGGAAAAGGACACAGTGCTCGATGTCGGTTCGTTTTCCATCTGCCGAGGCGTATGTCCAGGCCCAGACATCTTGTATGACATAGTCAACGGGTTCCTCAATGGCCGGGTGGAATTTTCCACACCTGCCGCTACAGGAGGCATCCGGGCACTTCTGGAGCAGTGGTGTGTTCTTGACGATGGACTTGATTTGGGCCTTGACAAAGGCCTGCCAGTCGTAGGGGCACTCGTCGGCGAAGACGCTGACCCGAATCGTAGCAGTCGCGATCTCGTCCTGGAGAGGTTCAGCGGATTTTGCGACTCGCTTGACCGTCCTGTCGCCGATCTGAATGAGGCTCCCTGTCAGAAGGACAGGTTCGTTGGTTCCAGTGTAGACCGCCGGGAACCGAATGGTTTCGGCTTGCTGCACGATGGGTTGCGTAGGGAGCTCGGAGGTGGTGATGATAGCAAGGGCGTCTGTTGAGATGCTTTGGGCGTCGTTGATGAAGTGCATGGCTTCGGCAACTGTGGTGATGGCGAAGCCTCTCTTGTTTGCGCTGACTTCAGCCAGGGGGATCTGGCTGATCTTATTGTCCTCATCATCTGTGAAGATGCCGTCGGGGACGATGAGCTGGTTGGGATCGACGTGGAGTTCGGGTTGGCTGTGGGGCTTGTAGCCTAGCTTGGCTTTTTTGTTTTTGGCGGCTGGGATGTGTGCTCCGTGTTCGGAGCTGGCTCTTGATGCTATGTGGTCCTGTAGTTCGTCGTAGAGGATCCAGCGGAATCTGGTGGCCGGTCTTGATGCAATAGCCTTGAGTGCTCCCATTGCCGATCTTGGCGATTGCCTGGTCGGTCCTGTCTTGTGCGGCGTCTTCGGGTACTCCTTTCGAGATGAGAATTGCTTTGAGTTCCGCGTGTGTGCTGTGTTGGAGCGGGCCGCCTGCTTGAAGTTCGCCAGGCTGGCTAAGCGTGGCAAAAGAATGGTGCCAGTGCTTGAGGCGGGCCTGAGGCAGGTGGTCCCACAGTTGAAGGTGCCACCCCAGGTGGGCAGCAGCAATTGCGCCACAGTCTCCTTCGCAGGTGGAACTGAAGACGTGTTTGCGCTGGAAGCAAATGGGTGGCCAGTTGTGGATAGCTGTGAGGTCGGTGGCTAGCTTGAAGGCGGCCTCAGTGCTTGGTGAGTCTGGCCCGTCCCAACAGATGGCCTGGGTGCTGCCGTTGTCCTGCTCACAAGTGAGCAGTGTCCAGTGCTGGTTGCATGGGAAGATGGTGACGAGACGGTCAGAGTGAAGCGCAAGGATGTCGTCATGGACACAGGAAAGGTCCGTGGTGTGCCCAAGCAGTGCGTGAGCCTGGTGTGGTGTGATGACCACCCAAGGACAGGGGTCAAGGCAGGCGTTGTAGTTGATGAGGTTGTGGATGTTGGTGAGGACGGCGAGATCATCCCAGGTATGGTCGGCTGTGTCTGGCCCAGAGCGCGTAGGCGAGAGGAAGGGGCGACCTCGTAGTATGTTAAAACCCTCCTGGCCCCGTGCCTAAATTGGGAAGCAGTTCTGAGGTCCGTGTTTGTGTTGCTTACCAGGTTCCATTGATTGCCATTTGGCTCAAGACACAATTGAGGTTCAAGATCTTATGTGTAGCTGCGTTCATACGTGATCGGCAATTGAGAGCGGAAAACACTTCGCTTGCGCTGCATTTGTCAGGACCACTGTTGTAACTATTATTCCTTCTCCCTTACAACGTTTACACGGGTTCGGCTATAACGGCTTTGACCGTATACACCTTTCTACGTGGTTGGTATTACAGCTGGAGGGTTCGGTGTACAGCGTCCCACGGGACGTCACCTTGCCGTCTCTTGACAGGTTATCAGCCGTATCGACAAGCTCTACACTGGACAGAGAGACAGCTGGTTTATTGCGGGTACAGGGACAATAAAGGGACAATAACCTACACGGTACAATGGCATCTTCAGCGAGCCCAAGTACTGCAACTTTTGGGAACAGCAGCTCAGAGGGATCCAATGGATTGATGGCTCTTCCTGCGGTGATGGACATGATCGCAGATTCACAGGATGAACCTGGGAGCGGAGGATCCGCGCTATTCAGCGACATATCCACTCCCACAAGATCATGGAAGCAGATCGATGTTCATCAGGAGTCGAAGCAAAGAGAATCCCCGCCGAGAAGATCATCATCTTCGCCTGCGACACCACGGACGTCGCAGAAGGGCGTGAGGTCAACATCAAAAGGTGGGAGGTCAAAATCACCCACCAGTGCAGAGTTTCGCGCCGCGATTAAAGAAAAGAACAAGATGGAGATGGAGATCGGGGAATATCAAAAGACACTTGATGAAATGTCGGCAGCGATGGCGAATCTTCATCAAGAAGACTATGGGAGCACCATCCGGATCCAGGAGCTGGAGAGACGATGCGAGATTGCCAGCAAGCAGTCGGGACATCTTGTGAGTCACCACCAACACCACATGGCTGAGGCATGGCGCAAGTTTGAGGAGGAAGCCCAACAGATGCGCAAGGTGGAAATGAACGCATATCAGTACGGGGAAAAGAAAGACATGGAGTCGAATGTTATAATACAACAGATGAGACAAGCTGAAGGAACTATTATGGAGCAGAAGCGGGAGATTGCAGTGATGAAATCCTACATGGCAAGCGAGAAGTCGGCCGCGCAGGAATCAGCTATACATGCAAATCAGATACACCGTGAAGCTTCGCAACAAATATCAGTTTATCAGCAACAGATCAGAGGCATCGAATCGTCTACATCTATCGAGAAGTTCAACGAGGAGGAGATGGTCCAAAGCCTAAAATCACAGTTGGAGCACGCACTCGTCAAACGCCCCGAGACGTACTCTATGGAGGACTCCAGGGAACAGTTGATGGCGAGACTGAACGACGTTACAATATTCGCAGAACAAGAATCGAAGAGAGCAGATTGCTTACTTCGCGAGAAGGAAGAGATCGTGAAACAGTATGAATCCGACGTGTCGAAGAAGGATCAGATGATTGCTATCGAGGGTGGTCATCGTCAAGATGCGATCTTGGAGTTAGCCCAGGTCAAAGAAGCAAAACAAGAAGAACGGTGCACGATGGACGAGAAGTCGAAGGAGGCCGAGTACTGGAGATTGACAGCTAAGGGAGTGTATGATGAGTACCTCGAGGAGATGCATGAGCTTCAGGGACAACTGAAGGATCGAGAGGCGACGCTCAAGCAAGAGGAAAGTTTTGTTCGTCAACTCGATGCTGACAATGAGGAACTACGAGCACTCAAGAAGCTGGAGACACAGGAAGCCTCTAGCAGTAAAGATGGACATCGTGAACGAGCAGTAGTGAAACGCGCTGAGGGAGGACCCCAAGCTAATTCGACTAGGGTAGACAAGAGGGTGACTGGGTTATTCCCGTCATCATCATCGAATCTGATCCCTAATTCGTCACTAATGCCAGGTTCGATTCTCTTTCCGTCTTTTGGTGATCCAATGATCGATGTACACCTATCCCAGATGCAAGGGGTTGTTGGGCATGTCCCACAATCCGCTACTACAACTGGTGGTGGTGATGGAGGGGGAAACAACGGTACTACACCCCCATTGGATTACGGTGGATTCTCGCCCAATGGAAATAGACAAGGGGCAAATCGACGTCAGTTGAGCCTCACAGGTGGCGGAGGAGGACCTCCGGATGACCCACCCGATGATGAGGACGAGGATGACGACGACGAAGAGGATGAAGAGGACGAGGAAGAAGAAGAGGAAGAAAATGACAATCGGACACGGAGGAGGCGCAGAAGATCGAGGGATGATCGAGAAATCAAGAACGAAAGACCGAGGATTTCGAGGAAAGAAGCCGAGAGGGTGTCTATTCCTGCTTGGCCAAAGATCCATCAACTCGATAACTGGAAGATGCAACTGCTGATGAATGTTCTGAGCGCATGCGCAGATCCAGATACTGACACATGGACGAAATGGTTGGAACAGGCTCTTGGGTTAAACCCAGACCTAAATGTGCTGAGCGACTCCGGCGGCGACAGATTTGCTACGATAGATATCAAGATGGCCATGGGCATGCAGAACATGTTGAAACAAGCACCTGACGAAGCCAAAGACGTGTACCTCGACGCTACGCGACACTCGGAACTACGACATCAACAAGGGGTGATCGTGAAGGGACGAGAGTTGGTGGCATTGGTTATGCAATCATTCAGAACATCTGATCGAACGGATCTTGTCTACCACATCGAGCACCTATTCAACCTTGACTTTCCTGGAGACAAGAATTTGGTTATATTCAGGAACAAGTGGTATGATTTGTTGCTAAAGATGAGGAGCGAAGACAGACCCAGCAAGTTGGCTCTCAGAGATATTCTCTACAGGAAGATCAAAGGGAGCAAGAAGATGGAGTTCGGCCTCAACGCCTACCATAGATTGCCGGACAAGCATCCTCAAAAGACGTACGAATTCTTGTTGGCATTGATCGACCATCAGATCAAGGCGGATCGGGAGGACCTGATGCTTGACATGAAGGAGAGATCGGTCAAGTCGATGATGAAGTCGGGCGGCAGGGATGCAGCCCCAGCCACTGGCAAACAGGAGAACCAGGGTGGCAAAGGCAGAAAGGGGAAACCCAGTGGACCTGATGCTGCTCCTGTACTCCCAAAGGCCAAAGCAAAGGGTCACGCTGGCAAGAACGGCAAGTCCGACGGTGCCAGCGACAGAGGCAAGAGTCCGGGCGGAGGTAAAGATAACCCATGTTGGTATCACTTCAAGTCGGCGAAGGGATGCGTAAAAGGAAATGAATGCACATTTTCCCACAGCAAGAAAACGGAGCACAAGCTGGAGAACATGTCCAAAGGGAAAGGAAAAGGTAAGTCCAAATCCAGATCATCGTCACCAAAGAGGGATGATGGAGCATGCTTCGCGTTTCAGAAGGGAAAATGCGACAGAGGGAGTGCTTGCAAGTATAGGCACGAGCTCATCAAGAACAATTCAGCTCCGGCAACGTCAAGCGACAAGGCACAAGCCAAGTCGAAGGCTGCCGCCAAGGCCGCAGCGCCAGCTATTGCAAGAAGGGCCGTCGCGATGCCTGCGATAGTCCTGAAGCAATCGGCTCCTGCGGGAAAGGTCAGCTTCAAGAAGGACGTTGACCAGGTCGAACCGGATGAAGCCGAGACTGTCTACCACGAGCATGATGACGACGCAATGAGCGAATCATCAAGATGGTCTGGCGAGTCCGAGATCCCCGAGAAAATGGTATGGTTCAAGGAGGTACTCGATGTCGACGAGAATGGAGAGATCACCTATCTCGAAGACGAGAGAAGGCAATGGGAACGAAAAGGGGAGTGGTACGGCTATGAGGACAATGAGAATGAGCCTTATCAGTACGTGCACGTCGACGAGAAGAAGTTTAAGAGCAGTGATCATCCAGAATTATCAGCCTATCAAGTCCAACGATCATTGATAAGAGCGAAAATACTGAGGGAGGTGGTGGATGACGTATACAAGAAACACTACTTCCCAGTAACCAAAGAGAGCAGCATAATGTTTGAATATGATCAGAACAAGGACGAGATCAGAGAATCGGCCGTCGACTGGAAGAAACAGCATGGTTTGCCGAAGAATGTGTTCGCCATGTCAACGTGCATCAGCAAACGGGTGAAGTGGTTGATGGACACCGGATGTGGTCATGATCTCATCGGACGAGCCAAGGCAAAGAGCCTGGGTGTCGACATTGTGAAAGACGATGACGAGATTGTGTTCCAGACCGCAAATGGTTCCACTTCCACGTCCGACGTGGCCAAGATAGTCGTGGACGAGTTGGATGAGACTGTCGAGCCGCACGTGTTGGATGAGACACCCACGGTGTTGTCGGTAGGGAGGAGATGCATGAAGATGGGTTATGCATTTCACTGGATGCCTGGTAAACTACCTTTCATGGTTACACCAAAGCAGGGATTCGTGCACTTACAAGTCAAGGACGACATCCCGTACCTCGTGAGTGATGGTAAGCTTCGGAGTAACAGGCATCGCCCTACGGTAGACGACCTCAAGGAGCACTTTTCGGAAGTATTGGCAATGGTAGCGAACGATGCGGCAGATCAGGATGGCGACGATGACAATGAGGTCGCACCCGCCGCTGTCGGTGAATCCGCAGAGGTCGAGGGCGAGCGCCATGATGGTGCGTTTGACTTCGGACCACCCGGGGGAGCCGGTCCGGTACGTCCGCCTCCTGTAGCTGAGGAAATACCTGTAGACGTTGGGCCAGTCCCGCGTCGACATGGTGATGCCGAAGCTAACGAGGAAGAGCTTGATGAGGATGATCCAGATGCCGGAATTGAAGTTGATGTGTACGAAGGATCATCTATAAAGAGGAAAGTGGGAGTCCTCAAGAGGGACGCCAACTCCATTGCTCATTTGCTTACACACAGGTATCGAAACCCTTTCTGCGAATCATGCGTCAAGGCAAAGATGAGACACTTCAGATCACGAACGGGAGCCTTCAAGAGGGAGGTAAAGATGTTCGGGGACCTGGTGACGTTCGACTTTGTGACGGCATCAGGAGATCATGAAGTGGAAGGCAGGTATGCACTCATTATTCGGGACATATATACCGGAATTATCATGGCTTATCCAACTGCGAGAAGAGACACTGACTCCGTCGTCAGGGCCATCAAGCACTTCTGCGGGAGGAGGAAAATCAAGCAGGTATACTCGGATGATGGCCCGGAATTGATCAATGCATGCGTGGAGCTGAAGCTGAACCACGACCTGTCGCTGCCTGGACGACCACAGAATAATTCCCTTGCTGAAAGAACAAACCAATTCATCATTGACCAGACTTCGGCTTGTCTTGTACATGCCGGTCTACCCACGTGCTACTGGGTGCAGGCCATCACCACGCTGTGCCATCTTATGAACATTGAAGAAGTGAATGGATCGAGCGCTTGGATGAGGCTGCATGGCGAGGAGTTCAAAGGCGAGAAGATACCTTTTGGTGCGTTAGTGGACTTCAAGCCGAGTGAAGCACGAGGGGAGAAGAAGTTCGAACCAAGAGGGGAAACTGGTATATTTGCTGGATATGTGTTGAGCACCGGGATGCATTGGGCGAACAAGTATCGAGCTTGGGCACTCACTGCGTTTGCGGGTGCAGAGTTGAACATCAAGAAAGCAAAGGTTCCACCTCGATTGAGAATGCCACATCAGACGGAGAGGATGATTCTCAAGTCACCTCTGACATTCCCAATACAACAGAAGTATAAGGCTGCCAACGAGACTTTGGAAGGGATTGAGATGTCTGTCGATGCAATCGGTCTGGATGCACGTGACCGCCTGATCGAAGATGAGGACTACGAGCCCGAGTTATTGCAGAGTGACGAGAAGCGACTGCTCGACGATGAGGTCGATCAGATCGCTGGTCTGCTGCTTGACGATGGTCCGGAAGTACTTGTCGGAGGTCGGGGGGACCATGTAGAAGAAGAGGATGCTAGACCAAGCTCATCAAAAGGGAAAGGGGATGGACATGCCAAGGGCGATGAAGAGGTTAAGAAGCCCGACCTTCCACATGTGTCAGCTGGGCTACCTGGGGATGGCATCACGTACGTCAACGATGATGGTAAGGAGGTAAAGATCGATAAGGCCGGGAGACCATATCCTGTCGGGAAAGATGGATTCAGGTTAATGAAGACGACGAGACCTCCAGAGTACACTCCCGATGAATGGGCAATGATGAGAAAATACTACACCGAGGAAGAAAAGGCCGAGGTGAAGGGCGGTGGCAAGAAGAAGAAAGACCCCCAAAAGTAAGGAATCTGAGACTTCTGCGCCGGCAGAGGCACAGACATTGCAGATGCCCGGTGGTAAGAGAATTCGAGCGATGCTTCGAAACCGCTGGGGTGGAGTTGAATGGCAGTACAATTGGGGATTGCGGAAGAACATATCAAAGATCAAGAACCCAATGGATGGGAAACACTTGGCTGAGCTTGATTGGGTAAGGATTGTTGTAAATCCTGTTGACGGAGTGGTTGTTCTCATGGATTCCAAGCAATCCCAAGACGTTTTGAGACGAAACGTTCAGCTTGAGAAAGAATTTGCGTGTCTGGTGGTAATTTACGCCTGGAAGTTCAAATCTGAGGAGCGGTCAAAGTCGACTCCAAATTGGACGAAGGCAGTTGCATCAGTCATAGAGAGTCGGAAAGACGAAGCTGAGACGACATCGGGGACAGATCCAACGATCGATGCTTCGACGGATTTTACCTGGTATGAATGGGAGGAGTCTGCTGAGGTAGTTTCTGGAAAAGTGCCACTCGCGTTGCCTGCAATAGGAGAAAACGGTGAAGCCAAGAAATACCCATCGATGCCGTGCGTGACTTCTGAGCGAATACAGCACAGAGAGAAAGCCGTAAAGGTTGTACGATTCTTCGACGCTTTAGTGTCCAGACCGGTTGGCCGGAAGGAAATGCTGACCAACCCTGATGCGTTGGCATCAATGAAGAAAGAGTGGTCGGGATTAATCGACCAGGGCGTCTTCGACCTTGGCGCAGTGCGGGAATATGACGCTGTAGCCAAGGAGGCAAAAGCGAAAGGGGAAGAGATACACATGGCTCGCGCACATGGTATTTGCGTTGAAAAGCACTCACAGTTGCCTGTTGGTGATCCTAAGAGGAAGTTCAAGGGTAGAGGCGTGTTGCTGGGGAACCAAGTGAAGAATCAAAGCTTTGAAGCTGCGATGTTTCAAGATTTGGGGAACTCTCCTGCTTCGTTTGAGGCCTCGCGTTGGGCGGATTTTTTGGGTTGTCATGATGGTTGGGATGTGCAGATGGCCGACGCTGTTCAAGCGTACATCCAGGCCACCTTGAGAGGCACGCCATGTTGGATTGAATTGCCACCGGAGGCTGTGCCGAGTGAATGCAAATGGGATAAGTACAGAAGACCAGTCGTTCCATTGAGGAAGGCGCTGTACGGACACCCAGATGCGGGAACATTCTGGGAGCAGCACTGTGATGAATCGGTGCGTGCCGTTGGTTTTGAACCCATCGGTGAGGAATGGCCGTCAGTGTACATTCATGAAAAGCTCCAGCTTGTTCTGGTTGTGTACGTCGACGACTTCAAAATGGCAGGGCCGCAAAAGAACCTTGCCCAAGGATGGAGCATGTTGCGTACACGTTTGAAGATTGAGCCCGAGACTGGACTTGACATGTACCTTGGTTGTAATCAAAGCAAGGGAAACGTCACTCTCGGGAACGGACACCGCGTAACAACGGTGACCTATGACATGGAACAGTTCCTACGTTCCTGTGTCGACCGCTATCTTGAGGTGGCGGGCGATGTAAAGTTGAATAAGGTTGTCACTCCTGAGTTGCATGAAGAAACAAAGAATCACGTCTCACGGAAGCCTGCCAAAGAGGGGCCGTCAGTCGTGTGCAATTGGTGTAACAATCTTGTGCCCACCGACGGTTCTGCCACAGTGCCGGACCAGCGGGGAGGGACTCCTGAGTTGGCCATGAAGGAGCCCGTGCGTGGACACCTTGCTCCGCATGCCGCTAGCGTACTAATGAAGTTGCTGTACGGTGCGCGGATTGCCCGCTTCGATTTGTTGCGGCAAGTGAATCGCCTGGCACGGAATGTGCACAGGTGGACTGACTCCGATGATCGGGGTTTGCATCATTTGATGTGCTATGTACATCATACGAAACATTGGCGCATGGTCGGTTGGGTCGGAGACTCCATGGATGATGTGCACTTGGCCTTGTATGCGGACGCTGACTTTGCAGGATGTGTCGACTCGCTACGTTCCACCTCTGGTGGACACTTGAATATACAAGGGCCTAATACTCGGTTTCCGTTGTCTGGCAGCTCAAAAAGACAGGGTTGTGTGAGTCACTCAACTCCTGAGGCCGAAATAGTTGCGGCCGATGTTGCCATGAGAGCGATGGGTATGCCTGCTCTAAAGTTGTTGCAGCGGATTCTCAAGAAGTCACCGAACTTCGTGTTCTATGACGATAACAAGGCTATGATCGGTGTCGTGCGATCGGGGAGAAACCCCACGATGCGCCACCTTGAGAGAAGCCATGGTGTTTGCATTTCGTGGATGCATGAGATGTTCACACGTGATTATATGTATTTGGCGTATGAGGTCACCGACAGAATGGCGGCTGACATCTACACCAAGGCGTTCAATGATGGACGCAAATGGAAACATGCATGTTTGCAGATTGGTCTACTCGACCCGAGCTACGTGTGATCCCATAAAAGGGACCATGCAGACTGCTTCGGGAACGGTTGACGGAGTTCCCACATTTCCGTACACACACATTCCGATCATGCCCCCGGACCTGTGGTGGTCCGGATTGACATCCAAAGAGGGATTGCATGAACATGAAGGACATGATCCGGTTGTCGTTGCCAAGGGACCCAGATTGATGCGTGTGAAACCTCCAGTCGCGGTTGTGACACCATTCGGGAGCAAGTGGCTTCGTTCCACTTGGTTTCTAAGGAACGGGTCATGGCTCAAAGTCGAGGACAGGGTTGACCCTGGGTTGCAGTGTGAACGGATTGATGGATGGGTTGAACGCGCAGTTTGGCAGTTTCATCCCGTACCGGTTGCTGTACCGGCGCGGGAACAATCCTCCACGACCACGACCAATTCATGTCGGGTCCGGGGATGTTGACATGCAGTCCGTGCTGGCCGCATTCGTTGAAGAACTGTCGAACGAGCGCATTGAATTAAAATGTGTCAACGACCTTGCTTTGGAAACTTTGCTCCGGTTGAAGCTGCTTATGCGTTGTCTGCATATCAGTCATGAGCAACTTGTTCCTGGTCGTTGTTTTGTTCCGTATCGCATTGCGGTAAGCACAAACCACAGTTAGCGCCGGGTATTGAACTCGCGATGGTTAAACATGACGGTGGTGTGCTTCGCGCTCCGGTGCATGTCTCGCTTCCTGGTATGAGAACTCGCACAGTCGTCACTGTGTACAGTGTTGACTTGGCTCGGCCTATTGTGCTGATGGCATGTTCCGAACCGCGTAACTGGTTCACTGCCCTTGCCCGCCATAACGGGCCGCAGGTCGTCACCATAACTTTGGTCGATGACTTACTGAGCGAGTACGGGGGGAGAATCGCCAGACATGTGCTTACTAAACCTTCCGATTTGTTGTTCTTCGCCGGGCCTTGCACGGGGGGATCATCATGGGCACGCCTCAACAAGACTCGCAGAATTGACACCGCAGAGAAAATCGAGGCCAAACAGAAGGAATTTTGGAAATTGTTTGAACGGTTCGTTGAAATCAAACGGCATGCCATGACGAAACGGGCTGCGATTTTGTTTGAGTTGCCTGGAAGTTGCGATTACTGGAAGGACGAGAGACTGCATGAGGTTGTTCATGATGGCATTAGTCATGAGTTTGATGGGTGTCGCTATGGCTTGAAGCAAAGGTATGCTAAGAAACCCATGCCAATCAAGAAACCATGGAGAGTTGTTTCGTGGAACTTTGACCTTGGCAGCTCGTTGTCTAAGAAATGTAATGGAAACCATGAACATGGACCTTGTGCCGGTCGGGAAACCAAAGAAACCCAGTTGTACACGTCGTTAATTGTGGGTGTGATCCTCCGTCGTTTTCGTGCTCGAGCAAAGTGCCTTCAGCCGGCACCATTGAAACTCGCTCTTGCTTGCATTACGCGAGGGAGATCGCGGAAGCATCAAGCTACTGCGTGTGAGACCCGCACCACCCCGACTGTACCACCGAGGAGCTGGGCTAGTCCCGAACCTCTGGTTTCAACGGGGAGCTGGGCTAGTCCCGAACCTCAAGTTTCGAAGAGGAGTTGGGCCAGTCCCTCACCTCAATCAGAAGCTGGGCTCATATTGGGACTATTCTGTGGCTTTATTTGCAGCTGCCTATTTTGGGTTTTCCTGGTTCTGGAGAATATCATCAAGATGACTGCCAATGCGACCGTCGTCAATACGAATGAATTCTTCTGCGTGCCTGTTGGGAAATCCAGGCAAGCGGCAATATTCTTGGGGAACCTCGTGAAGAACGCCATCGAGGAGGGCAAGAGAATCCCCAGGAGAATGGAAATGGGCAGCGACCTGGGTATGTGCATAAAGTGGATCGAGGACATTGGCGTCCCCGCTATCTACGCCTACTCAGCGTACTACTCTGCCAAGTGCCGCGGAATGATGAAAGGTGAAGGGCAATCCATGAGGGTTGCATTGGAGTTTATCAGTAAAGTTTTCGGACAACTTTCTGCTGACGAATGCATGCTTGGTTGGAGGGAGTTCTGTAGCAAAGGGAAGAAGATCGTGGCGGCGCTGAACCAGCTTTGCGGTGAGGCATCACTACTAGCAAAGAACCCTGAACTGCTCAACGTCACCAAGTATTGCATAGAAGGGGCAGATATGTTGAGATCCATCACAGACATTTGGGATCTCGCATCAGGTGTGGCCGAGGACAACGAAGAGCGGTCTTTCAAAGCTGCGTTCCACCAAGACACCCAGGTCGGGGAAGTATACAAGGAGTTCATCAGCGATGAGCCAACTAGAACCTCGTCGTCGAGAAGGTGGAGGAGCTCCGAGGAGTTTCTGACAACAGCAGAGTTCGAAAGGCACGATCGAAGAGTTTCGAAATTCAGAGATCGAAACTGGGGGAAGGTATTCACGTTGAGCGTGATCAAAGCCCCCAAGCTTGACTTCTACGGTCGTGGCGCAAAGGACGACTACCAGAAGAATTGGGACCTTGGGCTGATCTACCAGAACGAGTTGCGTGCGTCGATGAAGAACCTCGCGTATGCACTGAGAAGAGATGAAAGAGCTAACCAGCACAACCTTTTGCGCTGGATGATCTGTGGGTCAACCCCCAGTGACATCTCTGACGCGTGCATCGGGGCAATCAACTCGCTCATGTGCGTTTCCTTCATCATGAGGAGGTTGCGGCCATTGCTCGGTGAAAGGCATGCTAGGGATCAGTCGTACACAGCCTATTTCCGTCAGGACAAGAATGAGCTAAGGGAACTCGATCGAGAGATCGAGGTCGCCAGGAACTTCCTGTGGTGCATCGACATGATCTACGAATCAACGCTGCCTGCGATGAACATCAATTCCATCAGTTTGGCGCCACACGCAGCCGACAGGGCCGCTGAGAACCAAGATCGGCGCAAGTGGGTAAGCTGGTTGAAGGAGATCGAAAAGAAGGCGAAGAAGGACAACATGATCGACTTCTACCAGAACGCCTACTGCACCATTCACGAAGCCGAAAGGGAACTGGAGAGGTACCCCGAGGACTTCGCGATCGGAGAGGAGCCGACGTGGTGGGTAATGGGTTCATCGAAGACGGAACCGCCGCAGAAACGGAGCGACAGCAGAAGTCGGCGTCGAGCTCCGGGCAAAGGAGACAAACCTCTGGTGGGCCAGTCCCCCAGCAGGGAGCTTCAAGTGGGGGGTCGTGTGCAAGCGATGCCGTCAAGATCGACAACGAGATCATCGACTCCATATTCCGCATGAACTCCGGTGGTGATGATGACAGATGGACAATCATCAACCCAACTGCTGGACTCGACACGTACACCTCATTCGAAGGTGGTATTACTCTGAGCGGCGCGACTGTCAATGTGAAGTTCAACATAGACGCCAACACAGGGTACCCGATCATACAAACTGTATTTGGGCCGTGTCTTGCAGAAGGGAAGAACGCGACATATTGGGAGTGTATGCTGAGATGCCTGACTTCTTCGCTGTTACATTTCGAGGAGAAGACCAGCGTGGAGAAGATCATTCTTTCCTATGTTGGAAAAGGGAATGCGGCATGGCTTCAGCTGTATGCTTTCATGTGTGCCCAAACAGGATGCTTGATTACTGGACGTCTTCCGGGCGCCAAAGCCATCAACGCGTTGATTCAGACAGAGAAGAACCCAGACAACGCACCTGGACGGTTGATCCGGATCATCAAGGGACAGAAAAGGGGCCCCATTGGTGGGGAAACGATTCGCGATATGATGATTCAGAAGAAGAGCTTCTTGGTCCTGGATTGGCCCCTGAGGGCTGTCAATGCGAAAGGGAGCACGAAGACCTTCCAAATGATGGTCAACGAACAGGGGTGGACAAACATCGAGGAGAGATCGTACTACGGGTCGAGTGAGCAAGTCTCCTCGCCCGCAGATACGATGAGCATTATCTCCCGATGGCAGAAGCTGGAAAAGCTCATCGTCGAACGACGGAGGCGAGACATGGATGACTCACCTGTGTCGGTGCACATTTGGATGTCGCTCTATGATTGGGTGTGCATGAGAGGGTGTGGATGGCAGGTAACCGCCAACCCCATCATTGACTCCTTGCAAAAAGCGATATCCGACCTCGTCAACACGTGCAAGGGCCTGGTTGTGGTGTGCGTGAATCGCGATGTAGCTTTCCATGGAGGAAGAGGGGACTTGGGGACGATCGCCAACAAGGTGAGCGAGATCTGCAAGGCGGCAGGCGCGTTGGTGACCGAGAACGATCGCCTGTGGCGCGTTGCCCACGCGCTCACAGGTAAGAACTACAAGATCCCTGGGAGCTCGAATCTGCAACATTTCCTCTTGAAGCGATTGTTGGTGGAGAAATCCATCGATGTGGTTGCACCAAGCAACGCGTTCGTGCGTGAGCTGGAGGAGACATGCATAAACGAGCCCGACCTTCGCTTCAATATCCCGAAGAACATGGAGGAGTCGAAGGTGAAATTCGAGTACAAGCCGACCTTCACTGCTCAATCAAAACGGAAGCAAGAACGGCAGGATGAAGGACACGGCGGACAAGATGCGTTTGGGAACATCGATGTCAGTGATCAACGTCTTCGATGGTATTCGGTCACCGAGCTCAGTGGATTGATCTGCGAACTTTGTGTGAGAGAGATGCAGGTGAACAAGTCGAAGGTGCTCGGGTCAAACTCAAAATTCAATCCCACTTCTTGCGTGAACTGTTGCGCAAACTGGAATGCGGACACGAACGGTGTTGTGAGATCAACCGAAGGGAGGAAGCTGTATACGCGACTTTTCGCAGAATGCGTGGTAGCAATCCCTGATCTTCAAAACCTCATGGTGGACGTCAACAATGTTCAGGCCATGACCACGATTATACGGGAACTCGCATATTCTAAGCTGAAGAAGGAGCTATCCCACGTGGGTTTTGTGAGCATGACAGTGGATCATGCAGCACAGTTCTTCAACAACGGTCACGGGAAGCAATTGTGTGCATCCCGGGATGTGATCACGTGCAAGAATTCCGAGGGAGTTGAGGAGAGGACCTCCGTCTTTGTGATAGACAAGGATCTTGGCTAC
Source organism: Effrenium voratum (assembly GCA_963377175.1). Lineage (NCBI taxonomy): Eukaryota > Dinophyceae > Suessiales > Symbiodiniaceae > Effrenium > Effrenium voratum. The sequence goes on along the minus strand of CAUJNA010003761.1, from coordinate 28,807 downwards.
GTGGCCTATTCATCCTGGATCAAGAGCGTGCTCGATCAGGAGACGATGTATGACCTCCTGGGACAGACTTCGAATGAGGAGTCCTTGGGGGACGTCGTCGAGATGATATTGGGATTCTTTGAGGTGATGTCGTACTTTCAGCACGAACTTCCGCTGTGGAAAGATATATGGAAGATCAAGAGGGAGTTCGAGAGCATTCGATCGTACGACACCTCGCCGGAAACGTGAGCCACACGACGGGCCAGAACCGAAAGCGGAATAAACCATCCGCTCAGCTCGGTGCGCCCACGAAGGAAGTGATGGACATCATGAACAAGATCAAGCCCAGACATCCGCGATCCCTGGTGACTGAGCCTGCCGCCCAAGGGTCCAAGAGGAAGGCAACAGAGGGCGAAGGTGACGGTCTTGGTCAAGTACCAGACCCGAGCCGAAGCTCTCAGCCCAGCGCTGAGAAAGAGGAAAAGAAGCAGCGAGTGATTGATGGGCGGAGAGCGGCACTCGGATTCCTAGACTCAATGGAAAAGTGCATGGGAGAGATGGGAATTTGCATGAGGTGCGCGAACCTGGCCCACGACGGCGACTGCAAGAACTATGAGGAGGCTGCTGGGAATGAGAAGGCGATGAAGAAGATCCGTGAACTTCTCAGCAGCGATCATGTTTCCTCGGATGAAGAAATGGGGGATACGGAAGAGCCGTCCTCGTCAACATCCAAGGAACGCAAGAAAGGAGGACAAGCAGGGAAAGAAACAATTGAAATGTATAGCTATACCATCAACCTGGTGGAGATGGCTGACACGGCTGAGGGAGGAGAGCTACAATGCGGTGGCGTGGACCTCACCCACAATCCGTGCGGGGACAACAGAACGTTCAAGACGACGCTAGAGCGAGGATGTGACGCCATCCCATGCTACATCCCGAAGTATGGCGACGTGAGTGACGTGCATATGCCACGGGCGTATGCGTCTATTGTTGACCCCAGGTATTTTCCCAAGGGTGCCAACCTTGAGCAGGTGGATGTGATGCAGCTTGGCAAGAGCGTCAATTTCTGCGTTGCTCCTTTTGACGGTGCTCCACTATGCAAGATTGGCGATGATCGCTCGGTATTTGCTACGAAAGATCAAGCAAACCAGCTATCTCACAACCTATGCAGAGTCCTTCGGCACAAAATCGGCAATTGCCGAGGAAGTGTTTTCAGATGCGATGAAGGTGGATGGGTCGACATTGACGCAGTCATTGACGACCGGAACAACGACATATTCCCACCTACAACCTCGAGATCATGGAGGTGATCAAGTGGCAGGAATCTGGACATAAGAAATCGAGATTTCAGGTCCTGGCAGCAAGGTTTCCAAGCATCATGAACCCGAATGACACGAGGGCGGCCACGGAGGAGATGAACAATGCTGGCCTGGATCGGGATGACATCGACAGGATGTTCAACAGATGCGATGGATGGTACAGGCCTTGGTGCATCCGAGTCACAACTGGTCACAGTGATTTTGGATTCATGAGCTCATCCGCACTGGCAAATAGGTATTCCGCAAGAATGGGTGACTCTCTCGGAGGGGCATTCCATGTGACGTATGTGGAGAACCTGCCAAGCATCGTACGCTGTGGGCTAGTCCCCGGCGGGATCGATGGCGGAAACAGGCTAGCACTGCACTTCGGAGCATTTGCTCCATGGGATGAGATGAACGTAGCGACGAAGGTGACGCTACGAAACGTAAGGACGGGGGATCCGATTACGATCATCTACATTCCCAGTGCCTCCCTCGCGCGGTATGGAGCTGGAGTCGCGGCAAATGGGACATTCATGGTCTTCGACGTGATCCCGTTCTATGAGGTCAAGTCCATTTGGATTGGCAAAAGCAACGGAGGGAAACGCCTGGAGTACGGGGACACTAAGCGAGCGTACTCAAAATGTGTGGAGAACGAGATCTGTCCTGGTTTCGTCAACTCATCCCAAGAGTCGGCTGCGATGTTCCTCCAGAACGTCGCGAAGATCAACGAGAGGATGCCTGAGACCGAGGCAGGTGCCGACAATCTGCACTACATCAAAGACATGGTTGATCGTGCATGCGAACTTTATCGGGACAACAAGATGGAGGAGTTCGATGCGCAGACCAACGAGATCAGGGACGAGGTCAGCAAAGTCGTCATCCTGAATGACGAGACATGGGAAGGACTGAGGTGCCGGATATGTCCGTCATGTGCGACCGCGATTCCCACATGCTTCTGCTTGTGCCTGGAATGTGGAGCGCAACTGATCTCCACCGGGAGATTCTACATCCACATCAGTTCCGACGACGATGAGGACAACCAAAGGCCCAACGTCTCGGGTGATGCCAGGCGCGCACAAGATGAAGCCAACCTTGATGCGGCAGCACAGGAAGATGATGATGAGGCGGAGGAGGTTCCTGAAGAAGACGACATGGACACGCAAGGGTATACATCCGGCTACATGTCTGAGGAGGAAGATGGCGGTTGGCAATACCGCGACAATGACTTGGCATCACGGGATATCATAAATACCCAGCGGATGGCGATTTGCCTTGATGAGCCGCGCGAAGCTCAATACATGGCGGGATTCATCGCACTGCAGATGTCAAAGATGTGGGGGATGTTCGAAGGTGGTGAGGAGAGAACGATGAATGCCGCGCTCGAAGGGAAGCCAGGCTGCCCTTACCACAACGACTTCAAGAAGTACCCCAACATGACTGAGCACGATCAGGAAGGGATCCTTTTACCATCAACGGTACTGAAGATTTCTCAATCCGAGAATATTCGGACAAGGGTATTCCGGTCGGCTGAGGAGCGTGAAGAATACATTCGTATGATGGTGTGCAAGTGCGAGGGACTATACATATTCTACAAGCTGTGGATTGCAGCAAGAATCCTCGACGTCACCAGGGACGAAATGAAGCTCCTGGTCAAGGACCGCGTGCACCCGGTGGGTGATATTATTACAGGTGCTTTTCACTGGCTTTCAACTGTAAGTATATATCGTTCGTGAGGGATGGCCTGAACCTTGGCAAATATGGTTATTCGGTCAATGTGAGCGCCATTATTGCAGCCATCGACCCGAATAAATGCGACACACCTCTGCTGGATTGGTGCCTCCGAAAGGGGCATTGGATACCAGAAGATCATAACAAGAAATGTGTCCGGGCGCGAGAAGCCCAAAAGAATTTGGACGAAGAGTTCCGTCGACGTACCCACAGACTGTCCATTGGAGACAGGTATGCGTGATGCAGATGTTGATTGCGGCACGCTGTGGGCTAGTCCCCATCTGTTGCTTGCGTCTCATCGACGTCATTGCGATGGAACGATTTTACATCATGATATGATTTCATGCGTCCAAAGATGAATGGATGTGTATACATTTACATATTCCGACGACTATGACATTCCGGATATTCATGGATGGAACTATTACCTCATGGATGATTTCCTTTTCATTATGTATATTATTCATGGTACCTGGAATGGCTATGTTTTGCATTGATTGCTCACCGATATTTCTTTGCCGGTGATATGCAGATTGCTTACGAGCAGGCGCTTCTGTTGAACTTCTATGGCCAACCGATTTCTGTGGATGACGGCTGCGCGATGCGCAAATGCGGCAGCTGGGATGTTCAATGGTTGTAAAATGACGTGACGATAGTGTATGCATTACACCTGCATATGGGAATGTGCTACGATTTGCGGATGCATGTTTCATTTTCAATCGAACCCGGCAGGTTTCACAATGAATGAACGATGTAGCGATAGCGAGTGAAAGAGTGCACGACACAGTTTCGTAGCTGAAGCCGTGGCCAGTGGAACGTTTTGTGGTGATTGGACCGCATGATGAACGATGCGACCCAAATGGGGGATGTTAAAACCCTCCTGGCCCCGTGCCTAAATTGGGAAGCAGTTCTGAGGTCCGTGTTTGTGTTGCTTACCAGGTTCCATTGATTGCCATTTGGCTCAAGACACAATTGAGGTTCAAGATCTTATGTGTAGCTGCGTTCATACGTGATCGGCAATTGAGAGCGGAAAGCACTTCGCTTGCGCTGCATTTGTCAGGACCACTGTTGTAACTATTATTCCTTCTCCCTTACAACGTTTACACGGGTTCGGCTATAACGGCTTTGACCGTATACACCTTTCTACGTGGTTGGTATTACAGCTGGAGGGTTCGGTGTACAGCGTCCCACGGGACGTCGCCTTGCCGTCTCTTGACATAGTAGGTGCATACCTGGCGTTTGGTGGAGCGGCTGACTTTGCACTCAAGCCGGTCGGTGGCGCTAGTGATCAGCTCCTTGTCGGTCTTGTGGTGGCCGGCCGGATAGACTTGGATTGCGGCTCCCCATCCTTGGAGAGAGGTCTCAGCCTTCTTGAGCTGAGCCAGAGTGGTTGGCTTGTCCAGCACGATCAAGGCATCGGGTTCTCCGTCCTCGGTGAGGGTAAGGGTGCGCGGCGTGAACATGGACGGTATGATCCAGCGTAGGAGCCGGTCTTGCAGGAGCTTGTGCTGGTACTCCTGAATCATGCCGATAGGCGAGCGCTTTGGGCGTCCAGTGTTGATGTGTATGACCCAGCTGACGATGTGGGCGAAGGCCCAGACTGCCTGTAAGGGTGCTGCTAGTTGTCCGGTTAGGCGTAGAGCATGCCTGGCCGGTCCCGGAAGGGGAGTCGAAGGCATCAGGGTGTTCAGGAAACCGGCTTCGCCTGGGTGCAGGAAGCGCTTCTTGCCGGTGCTGCTGGAAATGACCGCAAATCCTCGAAGGCCGTGTTGGCGCAGTGGGGTGTCGGAGAGCGGCCCCGATCGACAGCCGCAGGGACAGCTCTGTAAGGCCACCCCCCACGAGTGCAGTGCTGTGGGTGCTGGTGCCGCTGTGTTGAGGTGGCGCAGGTCGTTGCCGTACTGGGGATCTCTGTACTTCTGCTCCTCCTCAAGTGTCCATTGGAGGTTGGATTCGTCGGCATCGCTCCAAACAGGCCACTCCTGAATGACTGATCCCACATTGGGAAAAGGGTTAGTGCTGGGCCACGGGTGTAAGGAGAAAGGCGCTCGCGAGTCTTCTGGGATCATAATGCACCACCATCGTTTGCGCTTGCTTGCCCATTGGTCCTGCAAGTCGAGGGTGACATGGTGAACTTGCCATCCTCGTAGATTGGCATACTGCTTGAGAAGGTTCTGCACGTCCGCATTGTGTCGGGCATTGTGCACGCATTCTAGGACGAGGCCCACGGATTGCATGTACCAGGAGGCCTTCAGGGTGTTTTCCCCCGGCTGTCACGCATCCCTTGTTGATCTCCCTGGGCGCTGTATGGCTGGCATGGGAAGCCGGCCGATAGCAGGCATGGTTGAGCCGGTGGAACTTGAAGAGAGCCTCCATGTCCTCTATCTGGGCGTGCACCACCTGATGGCCCTGGAGCCGAAGTGCATCACATGCCAGCCGGCTGTGGTCGAGGCAGGCTGCCGTCTTGATTCCCACAAAGTTGGCTCCCTGGGAGAAGCCACCAAGGCCGGCGCAGAGCTCTTTCAGCTGAAAAAATGCCCCATGGGTGGGCTTCGAATGGGCGATCCATCCCGCATGATTGTCCAAAAGAAGCCGAGGCAACTGTTCAGCTGCGGAAAGCTCCGCATTGTAAATTGTAACCAGCGTGTCCTGGTCGATGTGGGTGTCCACGAGGAAGCGCTGCCTGGGGCAAAGCCCCAACATCTCTGTGCCCATCTCGGTGTTGGCGGCGATCGCCCGAACCACCAAAGTGGCCCTGCTGCCGAGAGCAAGGCTGGTCAGATCTGTGTCCATCGCCTCCCGAGCTTTGCTGTGCACCGGCTCTACCACCGGGAGGTGCTTGGGCCAGAGCTACTAACCCACTAATAAAATACACTAGCAAGGTAGCACTAGCAAGATAGCGCTAGCAAGACAGTGCGAGCAAGCTGCACTAGCCAGCAGCACTAGCAAGATAGCATTACTAGCAAAACTTGCGCCAGCTAGTGGCACTAACAAGTTGCAGTAGTGAGTTGCACGAGCAAGTTGGACTAGAAAGTTGCAATGGCAGGTTACATGAGGCTTCTTTAGCAAGCTACAACAGCAAGTTGCAGAAGAGATTGGCACGAGAGGTTTTCAGTTTCTTACGCTAGGTAAATATGTTGAAAATTTGCCCATATTCTTATGGACTCCCGCGAAGGAAAGAATCTAAAGTGCGACAAGTGCAAAATACTCATTGAACTTGGTGATCGAAAAGTCAACCCTTGAGCGTTTTTAGGTACCCGCTAGTTGGTGGCTTGGATTGGCTTTTGGATGTGGATTTCAAAATTTGTCTTTTGTGTAGGGTAAATATAAACCCCTAAACCCCATCAGCTTCACGACATCGTGAAGCTTCCCCTTGCCAAGCTTGTAGAGGTGGGTGGACGCCGGAGGATGGGGCAGCAGCTTCATGGTGGGCTTGTGGAAGAAGACCCACAAGTTTGCCCCTCTTTCGGGTCGAAGCATGACGTGGTGGCCGACGTCAGGAGGCTGAGCTTGGCCCACGAGGCGCCAACAATCTAAACTCCTAAACCCCTCACCACCAACCCACCGGTGGCTGCCAGTCCGCTCCCCGAGGCCGGCAGCCCGCGGCTCAGCCCCGCGCGGAATGGCGCCCCACGCTCCGCGCCGCGGGACGGGTTGGCTTTGGGGGGATATGAAGTTTATGCTCAGGGTTGTGGGTCTATTCTGTGATACAAGTTGGAATCCCCCTTTCTATTAACTGGGCAAAAGTGTAGCCGTAGGTGTGCACTTGACTTAGCTCATTGCAATGAGACATTTTGGTCAAACTAGAGAAACACCGACAAAAAGTGCCAACTGTGACCAGATCAGGGTTGTGGGATCACAAGGGGTTTATCCCGGTTTATTCTGTGATACAAGTTGGAATCCCCCTTATGAACTGGGCAAAAGTGTAGCCGTAGGTGTGCACTTGACTTAGCTCATTGCAATGAGACATTTTGGTCAAACTAGAGAAACACCGACAAAAAGTGCCAACTGTGACCAGATCAGGGTTGTGGGATCACAAGGGGTTTATCCCGGTTTATTCTGTGATACAAGTTGGAATCCCCCTTATATAAAGAGGTGTGCACTTGACTTAGCTCATTATTTTTGGTCAAACTAGAGACACCCAAAAAGTGCCAACTGTGACCAGATCAGGGTGTGGGATCACAAGGGGTTTATCCCGGTTTATTCTGTGATACAAGTTGGAATCCCCCTTATGAACTGGGCAAAGTGTAGCCGTAGGTGTGCACTTGACTTAGCTCATTATGAGACATTTTGGTCAAACTAGAGAAACACCGACAAAAAGTGCCAACTGTGACCAGATCAGGGTTGTGGGATCACAAGGGGTTTATCCCGGTTTATTCTGTGATACAAGTTGGAATCCCCCTTATGAACTGGGCAAAAGTGCAGCCGTAGGTGTGCACTTGACTTAGCTCATTGCAATGAGACATTTTGGTCAAACTGAGAAACACCGACAAAAAGTGCCAACTGTGACCAGATCAGGGTTGTGGGATCACAAGGGGTTTATCCCGGTTTATTCTGTGATACAAGTTGGAATCCCCCTTATGAACTGGGCAAAAGTGTAGCCGTAGGTGTGCACTTGACTTAGCTCATTGCAATGAGACATTTTGGTCAAACTGAGAAACACCGACAAAAAGTGCCAACTGTGACCAGATCAGGGTTGTGGGATCACAAGGGGTTTATCCCGGTTTATTCTGTGATACAAGTTGGAATCCCCCTTATGAACTGGGCAAAAGTGTAGCCGTAGGTGTGCACTTGACTTAGCTCATTGCAATGAGACATTTTGGTCAAACTAGAGAAACACCGACAAAAAGTGCCAACTGTGACCAGATCAGGGTTGTGGGATCACAAGGGGTTTATCCCGGTTTATTCTGTGATACAAGTTGGAATCCCCCTTATGAACTGGGCAAAAGTGTAGCCGTAGGTGTGCACTTGACTTAGCTCATTGCAATGAGACATTTTGGTCAAACTAGAGAAACACCGACAAAAAGTGCCAACTGTGACCAGATCAGGGTTGTGGGATCACAAGGGGTTTATCCCGGTTTATTCTGTGATACAAGTTGGAATCCCCCTTATGAACTGGGCAAAAGTGTAGCCGTAGGTGTGCACTTGACTTAGCTCATTGCAATGAGACATTTTGGTCAAACTAGAGAAACACCGACAAAAAGTGCCAACTGTGACCAGATCAGGGTTGTGGGATCACAAGGGGTTTATCCCGGTTTATTCTGTGATGCAAGTTGGAATCCCCCTTATGAACTGGGCAAAAGTGTAGCCGTAGGTGTGCACTTGACTTAGCTCATTGCAATGAGACATTTTGGTCAAACTAGAGAAACACCGACAAAAAGTGCCAACTGTGACCAGATCAGGGTTGTGGGATCACAAGGGGTTTATCCCGGTTTATTCTGTGATGCAAGTTGGAATCCCCCTTATGAACTGGGCAAAAGTGTAGCCGTAGGTGTGCACTTGACTTAGCTCATTGCAATGAGACATTTTGGTCAAACTAGAGAAACACCGACAAAAAGTGCCAACTGTGACCAGATCAGGGTTGTGGGATCACAAGGGGTTTATCCCGGTTCATTCTGTGATGCAAGGGAATCCCCCTTTCTATGAACAGTTTAGTCTTTGGGAAGCCCTCCAATTCAGATTTCAAGCTCGGAATGAAAGTGTATGTGCTTATAGGCGCCGTGAACCCAGCAAAACCCAGCATAAGCAAAGCATAAACCCCGTCAACAAAGCCCATCCAATTCCAGCATAAACAGGGCCCTGGGAATGACGACTTCTATCATACAACAGAAACCAAGTCAAGGACCTTCATTTTAGGTGAGCTCGTGATAGAAGAGGCAGATATCCGTTCTTTCAGGGATATGTGACATGTGTTTTTGCTTTGGAAGGGTGGAGCATCAGAATCATATCCTTGATTGAAGACATCAGACAGTCTTTTCCTTCTGGGCACCAACAGCGCCAATGGACCGCTTTGTTGCGAACAGAAACATGACGGGATCAGGTTCCCTTGATGCGTGTTTCTGGTGGGAGATTTATGGGGTTTTCGCCTTGGCGCTTGCAGCTGTCGGGCCCTTGAAGTGGCTTTGGTTGCAGGGTTGCGACTTTCTGAGTCGGGCTTTGGAACCCCCAAAACCCCACTGGGTATCACTGCTTTGTGGGGGTGGCCGCAAACAGACCTCAAAAATGTTGTCAACATGTGCTGCCTTTGAAGAAGGCGGGAGGTCCTGTGTCGCCAAGGCGCCTGAGTGAGCCAGACTCGCGCTGTTCATGAAGACGCAAATAGACCGAAGTACGGATTGTAGAGACACCAAGGCAACCTAATACCACCAGGTGAACACACCAAGCATCCGCATTGGCCCAAATCCTCATTCTGATTCTGGGCTCTCCCAAGATGGAATCGGCGAAAAGGACAACAAATCAAGGGACCCAGGGCCCCTTGTGCCGACCAGCAAAACCAACCACCTCTCCTGAACCAGGGTTGGGCCAACCCCTTGATTTCTCCTTCAAAGCATGTTGTTTTTTGTTTTCACAGCCTGTTGGTGTCTCGCATTTTTATTTTTTTTGGGCCACGGTCCATTGTTTTTTTTTGTTTTCGTGTTGTTTTCTTTGGGTGTTTTTTTTGGGCCACGGTCCATTTGCGCACCCCAGACCTCGTGCGACTTCGCCCCCGGTTTCCGTGCGCCACGGTCCACGGAGCTCCGCTCGGTCCCGGCGCTCCTCTCGCGAGGACCCGGAGGTGGCCGAGAAGCGGCCGGGACACCTGGCAGGCCGGAAGCGAAACGGCGCGGTACTTACCGCGCGGAACGGCGCGAGGTGTTTGGTTGGTTCACACGTGTTGGGAAAGATTTTGCATTTTTGCTTATTGTGTGGTTGAAATGGTTTAGTGGTTGAAATCCAACCGCTGAACTGCGAAATGTTTTTAACAGTTTGCTCCCCTTCCGTTTGGCAGGTTCCTAAGAACACCTCGAGGAAAATCTTGATTGGGTTGGATCTTTCTAACTTCAACTTTTTGGGAAGTCAAGGTGGCTTTTACTAAACCCACAAAAAGTTGGACTTTCTGCAGAGGGGTCAACAGAAACCGAGTAAAGAGCTACCTGCCTGTCTCCGCCAGATCTTTCTGGGGGGATCTGTGGCATTTTGTCGGTTCGGGAAGTTTTGAGTCCAATATTTCTGGGTTTGGGACTGGTTCGACTTGGATGTTTCGGCTGGGTCCACCAATTCGCGCGTGTCAACTCAAATTGGACGACCCCTTTTGGGATGGTTTTGCATGAGCCGAAACAAGAGCCTTGGGGTCCAGGGCTCATTCACAGCTTGCCTCACATGGCGTTAAGCTGGGACCCTTTGCAGTAAATGCGGGATATGCTTTTGAGGGTCCCTTTTTTACTTTGGCTAAAAGGGGAAGCCAAAGGAAATCCGGTGGAACCTCGCAGTGGCTTTCTGTGGAATGAGCCAAAAGGACAGCCACCGTTTTTGCCGGTCCCCCCAAAGAAAGGACACCCCCTGCATGGAGCGATTCTGGTTTTCTGGCGTTTCTTGGCCAGGTGCAGAGCCGCCGGACTCGCAAGAGGCTCGCAGAACTGACTTTCAGCATACCCCCGGCCCCCGGGAAATGTTTCTTTTTTTTGCTGGCTTCCCGATGGAACCTACGAGAAGGGTGCGAGCCTCAAACAAAAAACTAACCCAGAACGAGCGCGAGTCGATTCTTGGAGCGGGCTGAAGAAAATGGTTTTTAAGCCTCTTCTTTGAAACAGGCTGGCTGCGTGATCCCTTTGTTGGAGAGGATCCCCCCTTTCCGGTGGGTTTCCTCCATGTTTGTCTTGTGGGCCTCAAAAAGTGCCGATGGTTTCCATAAATTGATCAACGCTTGGGGAAATCCAATGACCCGCACCCCCCAAACCGCGAGCGCGACGCCCCCAAGTTGAGTCCTCGAGCCGACGGGTCACCGTCGACAGATCATTTAGAAGCGGCTCATGGGCACCCAGATGGGCTGTCCATCCGTCACTGTTCCGTCCGTGCGTCCGTGTCTCCGTCCCATCCATCCACCCACCCACCGCGCGGCCAAGTGCCCGGAGACTGTCGGCCTCCCACTCGGTCTGACGCGAAGCTTCGCAGAGCTAAGCTTAGAGCGTCTTGGCCCCAGGCGGGGCCCATCGATTTTCGTCAACGGACCTTCCGATGAACGCAGCTTGCCCGCGGCTTTGGCGAGCGGTCGTTCTTGGATTTCCCGCTTCGGATCCGTCAAAAAACACGGGATGATGCCATGTTTGGTGGATCCCATGCAGACATATGGGTATGGGTCAAGATGAAGCCACCAGGAAACCCGCAGGTTTTAGTCCTTGGTCCCATTTCCCGGTACTGGCAAGCCATCTTTTCTGGCCCGCAGCCATATGAGCCCGGGCTTTGGCGGCTTTCCGGAGGGGTTCACTCCATCTATTTTTGTGGCGGGCTTGAAAATGGGGGAAGCTTCAGAATGGGCTGCTTCTCGGGTTTCCCTTTCAAAAGCGACCCAAAGAAGTTCAGAAGGGGTACTTTCTGAAAAAGAGACGAGCCACCCTACGCTGAACGTCGGCTGGTTGCTGCGCAGGCCGGGAAGGTCTTTTCCACCCCTTCCTTCGAGCCAAGGCGAGTCGCATGGATTTGAGGTGAACGAGGGAGGAAACCAAAGGCTCCAGGAAAGGAAGGAAGTCGAGGGGTGCCTTCCATGTCCATTCTGAACCCAGGGATCCGAATCTTTTCAGGGAACCATCAAAAATTCCCAGGGGAAACAGATCCGGTTTTTGAAAAGAACGATGGTTGAAAAGAATGGGGAATCAACCCCTAGAGGAAGGGGTTCTTTGGATGTTGGGAAGCCATAGACGCCCTTGTTGATTGGTTTGAAAAAGGAAGTAGATGGGTTCCACTGGCCGGTTTAGCTGGAAGCCCATCGATTTTTCCAAAAGGTCACCTGTGCTGGAGCCATTCCTCAACCTGAGGTTTGTTTGACTCCCTGGCTCCTGGGGGGGCTAGGGGTGGGGCGCGCTGGCTTGCCTCACATGGTCTTCGTTGGAGTGACTGATATTGTGGCCGGCCAGACCAGGGATCTCGCTGCTGTTGTGCAGGCTTTTGGTTACTTCTCTCTCAGTGAGCTGAGTAGCTGGCCTTTGTGCATGAGTTCCCCTTGGCAGTGCTGATCCAGAAGAGGACATCTGGTTGGAACCCAAGTCATGGCTTCGCGGACCAATGGCGGAAGGGCAGCTTTGTGACCATTGACTTGTTCCGTTTTGCGGCCCTGGGGGGGGCGTCTGGAGAATGTCCCAAGTCGGGGGTTGGTGTAGGGTAGGGGCTCCAACCGTTGGGAGCTGATCAAAAGGGCCTTGCAGGCAATGGGTTGGCAAAAAATACCCTCCCATCGACTAACATGGAAGTGGACAGACCCCTGTAGAAAGACTACTTTCCTCTTGGAAATGGGGTTTGTGCACTTCCATGTTAGTTGGTGGGGAGGGTATGTGTTTCTTCTCGCGACGATGGAGTTTTCCGGAAGAAATATAGTTACCATGCTGATCAATGCCTATCTAAGTCTCCTATCATCCAATCTTTGTCGGGCGCAAGGTTTTTGGAGTCAGGAGCTTTCGGGCCAATTGAGGGTTTGGGAACCCTTGGCCAGCCCTGCTTATGGCCGGACAAAGCAAGAGAAGCTTCCATGGCCATCGGTTAAATCTACATAATCAAGGGGCCGACATGCGTAGAGCAGGGTTTTGGAGTAGTAGAAAACCAAGTTGACTCGATCAAAAGGGTGAATCATGTCATTATTTTAGCTCCTTGTTTTTTTGGTCTTTTCTGAGGACGCAATTTGTTTGCTTTAAAGGGTCACCAAAAGGAACACCGTCATTTTGGGACCCGGGTCGATTCCTAAAAACAACACATCCTCATGTGAAACGAAGAAGAACACCGTCACTGTAATAAACAAACCACCATTTTTGTGACGAAAAGAAGGTTCGGGACTTGCTTTGGGAAAATCTGAGGACGTGAGATGAGAGACGGGCGCGGCGCTTTTTTGGTGCCGACGGCTTTCCCGGAATCCGCGCGGCTGGCCAGGGCGGGCAGCCCCCTGAAGGAGAGCGTGGGCCAAGGCGGCCGTGCCGTGGGGTTGTCATCAAGCAGTTGTTGTCCCATGTCGCTGGTTGGTTGTTTGATTTATGTGTTTATATTTCGTCCTGTTTCCCCCGTTTTTTATCCTTAAAAAAGAAAACACTTTTTTTTTTTGGGGGGGGGGAAGTGTGTCACCAGTTAAATTGGGGGGTCATAGCCAATTGATCACCAGCAATTGAACCGACCGGTTCCAAAGTGGCATGGTTGAAACTTCCAGGGTTGCGTTTCATAGGCTTGCTTGGGTTGCGTGTTTATGGCAGGAGCAGACGGAACCAATCCCACACTTCATTCCACTCCCATGTTTGTTTTGGTTTTCAAGCTATGGGCTGAAGGCGAGACGCCCCCAAGCCGTGGTCTGGTGAGTGTGGCGGGCGCCGTTTTTTCGATCCCGACTTACGGGCCGAGTGGAACCAAGTCCGGGGGTTGGGCGGGGGTTGGACACGTCCGGTGGCTTTTGAGACATGACCCTTTGGTAGGGGACTGGTTGGAGCTCTGAATCTGGTGGTTCCGATGTGAACATCGGAGGAACAACATGTTCAACGTTTGACGAGCCCGGAGTCTTTGTTGAGACACCTCCGAGCTTCCTTTTAGCACTTGATGGCCTGGAATCACTCAACCTGGCCCAACACTAATGCAACCCCCCTCTCTAGCTGAGCAGTCTGGTCCAAATTCTTGGGCTAGCCGACTGCTTCCAGCTAGCCCAACAGATGGATTGGGTTTGCTTGAAGAATCCGTCAGAATCCGTCGATTTGGGGGCGATTAGCGTTTTCGGTTTTGATGGAGGGTCCCGGAGCGGGGGTTTTGATTGCGATGTGTCCAGGCGGCGATTTCTTCGGCTGGGGCCAGAGAAAGCGCACTGCTACCACAGACCGGGGGGGGGGGGAGGTTTGCGATCTTTTGGGGGTGACGTAGGGCTTTCTTATCTTGGAAGTGGGCACGCAATAAATAGTGACCATGCCTCTAAGAGGCATGGTCAATCCTCTTATGGGTGTGTCGTCTTTTAGGGGACTCCCCTGAAATGCTGGTTTCCTTTTGGCCCTTTGTCACCCCCCAAAAACCCGTCGCCTCACATTAGGCGAGCCAGCCGCCTGAGGTCTCATCCGCCTCTTCGGCTGCGCGCCGGAGCGCTGTGCCCCGAGAACCAGCTGCGGCCGGAGCCCCGGGGTGTTGCGTGCCCTGGAGCTGGGGCCAAAAATGTTCAAGGACCACAGACCTGGTCTTCCACGGGAAAGGAGGCGGTTGAACAATGGACTTGATAATATACTTTTTGTGGAAAGGCCACTAGTGGCAAGCAAAAGCACTTTTACTTTTTTGGCCAACCCATCTTAAAACTTAGAGAGGGCCCACATCCTATCCCGGAGGCTGCGCCTGGAACGAGGACCTCCCCGCGGGGCCAGAGGCGCTTTTATCGCGATGCCCGAGATGCTTTCTTGAAAGCCCCAGAAGAGGCGTGAAGCTTCCATTTGCATAAGACGATGTTTTGTATTATTCCCTGTCGCTTTTCAGGGGAATCTATGACTACTGGAAATATGTTCTCATTTTTTCCAGGAAGCTTAAGCAAAGAGGGTACCCTTTTGCGGTCTGTTGAAAAAGGAACTCACCAGCAAACCAGACATTCTAGAGAGTCCCCTATTTCAACAGCAATTCATTGATATGTTGGGGGTAGGCTATAATGTGGATGCCGTTTTAAAGGGTTCCCTGCTTGGGGTTGTTTTTAAGGGAAGGAAATATCATCAGTGGACGCCAAGCTTTGATTTGCATGGATGTTCCAGTCAGCTTAGAACAGTGACCCCTCTGCAAGCCTTTGGAACTCGGGTATGGGCTACGGTCGATTTGTGGGCTACGTAACGGCAACAACCATAGGTGTCCTTTTTGGTTGATTTGGCTGTGAAATAGAGGGCCCTGGTTTTCCTGGTGGGTCAATCAACTACCAGGGCCATCTATTTTCACAAAAAGGACACCTACGGCAACAACCGCGTTCAACCAAATCGGGTCATCGGGAAAGTACGAGGGTTTTACTTGTTCTGCCACCGACACTTCCGGTTTGTCTCAGCGCCATGTCTCAAAAGACTTCCACACTGCGCAAAGCTATACCCACAAGAATTCGCAACCGCTACACAGATTCTACTGGTAAGACCAGTTCCAGGAGGGTTGTGGGGGGGGGGGGGGGTTGACTTCCTCTCAAAAATGGGTGTGTAATGTTGGGGTAACACCCTTTCGGTTGGTTTTCAGGTGAAACCACCAGGGAAAACACAAATTCTTGTGCAACACACGTTTTTCTTGTTGGTAAACTCTCTTTCCTTTTTTGTCGGGCTTCCTTTAAAAATCAATCAAGACAGGGGCTGTCCCCTCCAAAGGTCAAGGCGCTACGTGCGGGACCGAGCGCTTCCGTGGCGAGCGCTTACGGGTGACCAGGAAGCGAGTAATTAAGAACACCCTGGATCGCCAGTTGCTGTTGTTTTTTGTTTTTTCCCTGCGCTTGACCCCAAAAACCAGCAACAGTGACTGAAAAAAGCAGCAACTTGGATGTCTAGGACTTTTCAATTTCCCCCCCTTGGCTTTAAAGGACATGTATCACACCATGTTTTTTCCAGGCGGCGAAAAAAGCAAATGGAGGAGCAAGAGCTGTGCCATCTGGTGGAAAGACAGAATCGGACCTCTCCAAGAAAGGTATCCAAAAGCTTCTGCTCGCAGACCCTAAGGTTCCTCACGGGAACCTTTCCAGGGGGTTGCGGCTTTGTCTCTAGTGACTCTAGTGTTGCCGAGGTTCGACCACCAGTCCGGCGGAAGTGAAGTGGATGGTTTAACCCATGGAAGTACTGTTGGCTCCGGATAAATAAACCGGTTCATTAATAGGGGGGGTGCTCACCTCCAAAAGTGATGAATCCCCACTAAAACAGTCAATTAAGTTATAATCATGGACATTTACGGAGCATTCAGATGGGCAGAACGCACTCCATCCTGCTACCCGGCACCCCACTTCCAAATGACCGCTTTTTGGGCTCAAAATGTCCAAATGAGTGTGCGTTTTTTCAGGGTACTCTTCTCAGGGAAACCGCCCCTAGTTTGACACATACTTAAATGGATACCGAAAATGATCTTGGGATGGAGCTAGGGTACATTTCGCATTTTGCCTTCGACACTGAAGCACCCCCTTTTTCCAAATCACGTCTAGATTTGCAGGTTCACTGAATACTCAAACGAAAAAAGGGAAAAACATCTGGCCATTTTCCCTTTGTTTGGAGACCCTCCAAAATGGCTTCGTTTTCTCCTTTTCTTTTTCCGGGGGGGGGAAACAAAAAAATCGCCATAGATCAATCAAAAAACAATGGATAACAACAACAACAACAATATGGAACGAACAAAAAGGAACGGACAAACACAGAAAAACAAAACCCAATGGACCAACCGACGACCAAAAAAAAACGAAAGCGGGGGTCACGCGGAACCCGAGCGCGCCGAGCGCGGCGAGCGTCTGAGCGAGCGCGCGTCTGGTCTCGCGCTCTGCCAGGCGCCGCAGCGCTTCGGCTTCGGCGGCTCCAGCGAGGATGCCCTTTTTGCTTTGTGTTGTTGCGTGTGTGTGTTTTTTTTTTTTTGTTTTTTTTGTTTTTGTGGTGTGATTGGTTTCCTTTTTCTTTTTTCTTCTTCTTTGTTTTGGTTTTCTTTGTTGTGTGTGTTTTTTTCCTTGTTTTTTTTTTTTTTTGGTTTTGTTTTGTTTTTGTGGTGTGATTGGTTTCCTTTTTCTTTTTTCTTCTTCTTTGTTTTGGTTTTCTTTGTTGTGTGTGTTTTTTTCCTTGTTTTTTTTGTTTTTTTTTTGTTTTGTTTTTGTGGTGTGATTGGTTTCCTTTTTCTTTTTTCTTCTTCTTTGTTTTGGTTTTCTTTGTTGTGTGTGTTTTTTTCCTTGTTTTTTTTGTTTTTTTTTTGTTTTGTTTTTGTGGTGTGATTGGTTTCCTTTTTCTTTTTTCTTCTTCTTTGTTTTGGTTTTCTTTGTTGTGTGTGTTTTTTTCCTTGTTTTTTTTTTTTTTTTTTTGCTCTTGGTGTTGGAATATGTAGCTTCATAAAAGGCTCAAGAAAAGGCCGCTCCGAAGCGAGCTAGGTTAGACCTGCTATTTTCTCTTGGCAAAGTTTCCTTAGTTCAGGTACCCCCTAATTGGCCAGGTGCCAGGTTCCCTAGTAGTGCCCCCTTTTTGGTTGGGAGGGTTCCCCTACTCAAATAGACTACAGAACAAAGCGTACCCTTGTTCTAACCTGTCTGCTGGAGGACCTTGCCCCAATTGGTGGTTTGGGGGTTCGAGCCCCTGGGTCTTGTAGAGGGTAAATGGGAAACCCCTCCTTCACCACCAAACCACCAATCCAAATCACCAACTAGGGAGAAGCTGAAACTTAGCGGTTCCCAGCCGTCCGGTTCAACTTAGGTCTTCAAAACCTTTTAGTTGGTTAGTGGGTGGAAGTCCAACTTTAACCCACGAACAGTCAGTCACTCTTTCACATGTTGCAGAGGGGTCAACAGCAACCAAGATCTGGACGACAAAGCAATTGGGAATGGCCAGTGCACATGAGGTTCACGACATGCCCACCTGTCATGACGAGAGTGCTGAAGTGTTAGCCGCTGGGTTGAACAGCTGATGGCGGCAATTGACACTTCAGAGTCTGAGATGTTGCTACACATTGCTGCCACAGGGTGAAAGTTTCTTTGTGGTAGGTAAAGGGGATGACTAAATCAACATGGTGGAATCATAGGTGTCCTTTTTCGGTTAGTTTAGTTAAAAATGGAAGGCACTGGTTTAGATGAGTTTGATTCCATTTACCAGGGCCATCTATTTTTGAAAAGGACACCCATGGCTGCAACAGAGTGAAAGGGGATGACTAAACCAACACGGTGGAATGGTGAAGGAGCTTGTTGACGAAAGTCCACGAACAATCACAACAAGATTGTCCGTGGTTTCCATGACAGCCTACCCGCGATGGACCCACGGGAACAAACACAACAAGCTCGGGCAGGCTGAAGGTTTGCCTCAGGCCCTTTTCTGAAGCATAGCACCTTCTCCTCTTTTTTGTTTCCCCTTTTTTATTTTTTCGTGTGTTTCATCCTCTTTTTTTTGGTTTTGTTTATCCTTAGCGGGGTCAATTCACCCAATTTCAAAGATCCAAGGGATATCTAGCTTTGCCCATCTGGAGAGTTGCGGCAGAAGCACCCCTCCAAGGCCCGACAATTTTCAGACCCTCAACCTTAGAAATAAGGCCTTATAAGCCTTCCCGGCCTCACCAAGGCGAGCCGTGAAAACATGAACAATCGCTGAGGGGTCGACTGGTGGAATGCTTTCTCAAAACTCGTGAAGGGGGATGTTGGTCGACCAACTCGTTGGGTTGAAACCATGACGTTTCTCGTATTTTTACCGGGGAATCGAATCCTCCCAGGGATTCTGAACGGTGGTTTCACCCCCCCCCAAAAAAAAGAAAGAAAGAAGCAAACACTTGAAACACATGCATCAGCAACGGGGGGGAGGGGGGCGACCTTAAATCCACATGTCCGGGACTATCGATGTGAGGAGCCCATCAACTTCCAGGTCCAGCCTCCCGTGTCAGCGGCTCGCCAAACTTGGACGGCGAACAGCCCTGGGCGAAGACATCTTTACAGGGCAAGGCGGAACCAGGCTGATAAACAAGGTGGTTAGGCGCTAATCTTAGTTTAGGTGCATTCTTTCGTGATGTGTGCATGGCTTTCAGTGGTGGAGGGTACCCAAAGGTGGCGCTCCTTGTGTGTGAATGTGTGTGTGTGTGTGAGTGGGTGGATTTTCATGTTCCTGTGTGTGCATGCGTGCGTGTGTTTTTGTGGTCTTTGTGTGAGTTTCTGCGCATTTGTGTGCGTGTGGTTTTGTGGTTATATTTGTTTGTTTTGTTTTGTTTTATTTTGTTTGTTTGTTTGTTTGTTTGTTGTTTGTTTGTTTGTTTGTTTGTTTGTTTGTTTCTTTGTTTGTTAGTTTGTTTGTCTCTGTGTGTGTGTGGTTGTGTCTATGCCTTTGTTTGTGTCTGAGTTGTTATGTTGTGTGCCTTTGCGTGTGTAGTTGCGTGTATCTGTGTGTGGGGTGTTCGTGTGTTCGTGTGTTTGTTTGTGTTTATCCGTCTTTTTGTTTGTGTTTATTTGTGTGTTTGTTTGTGTTTATTTGTGTGTTTGTTTCTGTCGTGTTCTTTTTTTTGCGTGGTAGTTGTTTGTGTTGATTGTGTGACTTTGTTTGTGTGTGTGTTGTTCGTTGTTTGTTGGTTGGCTTGGTTTGGTTTGGTTTGGTTTGGTTTGGTTTGGTCGGGTTGGGTTGGCTGTTTGTTTGTTTGTTTGTTTGTTTGTTTGTTTGCTTGCTTGTTTGTTTGTTGTTCTTTTGTTTTGTGTTTTTGTTTTTTTGTTTGTGTGTGCCCCACAGTCTCAAGGTAAGCCGTTCACTCGGCCAATGGACGATCCAGCGCGGAGTATTTTTGCTGAAAACTGGACCGTTCTTTTAAATTGCTCCGTTTTCTTCCACCCTGTTTAGATGTGTGGGTTTTGCAGATGCTATGCATGGCTCATTCCCTGGAACGCTGAGTGACAGTGTTCCTGCGGCTTGTCAGTGTCTTGCCAGTTACTCAACTTGCTGTGTTTGAAATTGTTGGGGCGCGTGAGAACACGGCAAATGGGCGAGGCGGCTCGCTGGCTTACTAAGCCATTGGGGCACCACCCATTCCCCTGTCTCTCCATCCCTTATCCCGGCGGTTGGGGCCCACGCACGCTCTGCTGCATTTCCTATGAGCAGCAATCCGCGCCCGCGCGCTCCAGCAAGAACGCACGCGCGTCTCAGCACGCACGCGCGTCTCAGCAGGGCCCCCTGCAGGGCGCATGGCAAAGGCGAAGCCTGTCGCTGGTTCAACAACTCACGTCTCCCCCTACATTGACATCACGAAATAGTTGGAACCCGAGACCGGCGCAATGGGCAGACAAGTGCCACCAGTCAGAATGGATGGGCTGCAGATACCAACAGCCCCGTCAACTGTCTCAAGCTTTGCAGGACGGGTTCTCGGAGATGCGCTGGTAGGTTGACTAGATGATGCTCCTGCGCAATTTGCACCATCTTTCCCCAACGACTGTGGCTGGGCCTTCAAAACTCAAAGCTGGCGACGAAACGCACCAAGGGTTTCATGACGAGCCGGCCTGTTCTTAACAGTATTGTTTCCTGTGAGTAGTTCGATCTGTAGCAGTGTTGCAGCAAGACCGCGCTTGTTTCGTCACATTTTTTTGGCAAATTGGCCAAAGTTCTTCTGCACGTCATGACCAAACCAGATTGTTCCATGGAGCCTCACAGGGGGCGGGGTCCGGGGAACCTTCGAGTTTCAGAAAATTGCCACGCTCGTTTGGGTGAGTTCGTTTCAGCACATGTTCTGGCTTGAGTCATGGGAGTGCGCAGCCCAGGTGAACCCGGGGAAGCAAGAAGCAAAGCAAAAGAAGCGAGCGCATGGTCGAAAAACCGTGGCCCCTCTACCAACAAAGGGCCCCCCCATACCCAAGGCCTCCCCCCCCCGGCCCCTGGCGTTGATCAAGGGCCTTGTTCCCCCGCCGTCCAACAACCACCAAAGACCTGGCCCAAGAGTCCGGATCTGAGGCGGCCGGCGAGAGGAGCGGAAGGGCAAAGGTTGGGGGTGTCTTCTCAGAGATTTCGCACGGCTCAAAATGTTTCGACCTGGGTACGCAGAGTTTTTTTTAGTGTGAGTTTCCATTTAAGATGCCATTCTTGCACAGTTTTTGAGCCACAGCCTGTTTGACCCACACAGCCATGTGCCAAAGACAGGGCCTTGCAAACTCGTTGGCAACTTGGATGTTCAAGCCGCGTACCATCCCACAAAAATAAAAATGGAAAATGAAAGTGACCCGTTTATTTGGACAAAGTTTGGACCATTTTCCTCTAACAGGGGACCGTGGTTACATAATTCGGAAATAACATTAACACTCTGCAGAGGGAGCCAACGTTTGCCACATGTGGCTGGCAGTTTGCTGGCTCACCTGGATGCTCAAACCATGGCAAGTAGGTCATAACCCTGTTTACAACTCGGCATCCATGGCTGTAACCTTACTACGTGGAGCGTTTGACAACCCGTCTATCGTTCTCACCTTGGAACCCGGCAAAAGGTCATGTTTGGAGGACTACTTGAGGGGGCTCCAGTCAAGCTCAATGGCAATGGGTGGGAGGGTACATGATAGCGAACTCACCTGCTCACCCATGATGAAACCTTGGTTTTGGGGAGACATTCTGTCTGGTTTGCAAATTAGAGAAACATGCCGCGTTGTGACGACCCATGTATTTTGGGATAAGTGGCCAGGTTGCCACTTTCTTTGACACCAGGCCCTCATAAGGATGTATCACAGTGGGGTCCTCAATTAAGGTTGTACACCGTGTCGAAGTTGGAGGCTTGTTCCAATTTCAAGTACTCAAGGGAGCCTCGTTTGTTGAATTGAGCGACAAATGCAGAGACACTTCCAGCACAATTGCCAAGTGCCGTCCAAAAAGCAGTCGTTTGAGGGCTGGTTTGGAAAAAGGAGGACCCCACAAATGGGCCGACCTTGAACACCCCAAAACTGGTCAAACAACATACACCCATTTGCTGGTAGGTGACATGCCAAAGCCCTTTTGACCGTTTGGTTTCTACGTTTCGGTCCACCTCTAGTCAGGGCCGCAAAAGGTAATGTGATCACGTTCTATTTCCGGGTTCTTTACAAGGCAACTGCGGCTGTTTCCACAAGATTTGTGCTATACTCTGCTGTATTAGGGGCATCCTTCCAGGGGGTGTTCCCCTCCAAAAGTAATGAATGCCCGCTCAACCCAGGGACACCCCCCATATGAATAACAGGGGTTGATGAATATGGCGTCGACATTTCTCCCTAGCCTCCAACGAACACTGGAAAGGCTGAATTCCTGGTTTCTCCGGGCAACCTGGCCTTTCAGGAGGCCCAACGAGCGCCTCTGAGCTTCCGGCAAGCCTGGAAAAAGAAGAGTCGCGCGGCTTCGGGCTGCGGGGTCTTTCAGCCCATAAGGACGTGGGTGTCTTAAAATGGGGGGTTCTTTGTTTTTTTTCGTTGGTGTCCCTTCCAAAGGCGACCCCCAAAAAAAGGGGCACACCTCAAGGAACGGCACGACCAAGGGCCTTCTGGAAGGCCCGTTTTTCCCCCCCCCCCCCCGGTTTGAGGGTTCAACAGAACTCGTGTGTCATTTTGAGGCGAATGCCCTTTTTGGGCTCGGCACAGGGAAGCCGAAGCCGGGTTCGCCCCGACGAGCTGCAAGACGGGGCTCGCGGGTGGAAATCTCCCGCCTCTTTTTGAGGGTACCCTTTGAAGAAACCGAAAGTATTTTTTCCCGAATGCGTAGCATAGGCAGCATAGGGTTCTTGTTTCATCTTGGGGGTCTGGGGGTGAAGCCTTGTTAGCCGGATGTTGTGCAACTGTCCGCAACCGCAACCGTCCGTATGATTGCGCTAGACTTGTGATGTGCTGTTTTCGTTGGCCCTTTGTCGTAGCTTCTCAAGCTCGACGTGTCGTTTCACTGCGCAGGCGCAGTGTTTCGTGAGGCTTCACGTTTGCGTTGCAACTGCAGTGGGATTCGCGTTTCAGGGGCCGTCGTTTTGAGGTATTTTGCTTGGAATGCTTGCGCAAGCGTTTGCTGGAGTGTCGTTTTCGTTGGCCCTGTCGTACAATCGGCTCGATTTCACGACTGCAGATTTGCAAGAAATCGGTCGAAATCATTCTGGCGCTACAGTCCCGCGCTAGTTTCCGGGCGCGGTGCGGGAGTGTCAAATTCTGGTTTCGTGGCAGGCGCAGCATTTTGAGCGTTTTGCATGTCGCTGTAACGTGATTTTTTGCGACAGGCGCAGCATTTTAGAGCTTTTTGTGCAGATTTCGTGGCAGGCGCAGCACTTGAGCTTTTCGTGCAGAGTTCGTGGCAGGCGCAGTACTTTCGAGCTTGCGCGCCGATGTCGTGGCAGGCGCAGCACTTTAGGTGGGTCGAGTCGCTCTCGCTGTGGCGCGGTGCACTTTTTGAAAATGCAAAGCGAACCCTCTCCGCACTTTGGGTGGATCGAATGGCTCTCGCTGTGGCGCCGTGCACTTTTTGAAAATGGAAAGCGAGCCCTCTGCACACTTGGGGTGGGTCACATCGCTCTCGCTGTGGCGTGGTGCACATTTTGAATTGACGACAAGCGTCGATGAGACGTGTTGCGGGCCAAACTTTTCTCTCAAGACTTGTCTTTCAAGACTTTTCTCTCCAAACTTGTCTCTCAAGATTTGTCTCCCCAAACTTGTCTCTCTAAACTTGTCTCTCAAGACTTGTCTCCTCAAACTTGTCTCTCCAATTTTGTCTCTCCAAACTTGTCTCTTCAGACTTGTTTGTCAAGACTTGTGACTTGTCGACTTGTCTCTCCAGACTTGTCTCTTCACACTTTTCGCTCAAGACTTGTCACTTGTAGACTTGTCTCTCCAGACTTGTGTCTCCAAACTTGTCTCTGAAGATTTGTCTTTTAAAACTTCTCTCCCAAGACGTGTCCCTCAAGATTTCTCTCTTAAGACTTGTCCCTGCGGGAATGTTCGGGTTCGTGAGTGATCTGCATATGCTCCCCAAACTTGTCTCTCCAAACTTGTCTCTCAAGATTGTCTCCCCAAACTTGTCTCCTCAAACTTGTCTCCCAAGACTTATCTTTCAAGACTTTGACTCCAAACTTGTCTCTCCAAACTCTCCCCAAACTTGTCTCTCAAGACTTGCCTCTCTAAACTTGTCTCTTCAGACTTGTCTCTCAAGACTTGTCTCTCAAGACTTGTGACTTGTCGACTTGTCTCTCCAGACTTGTCTCTTCAGAAATTCGCTCAAGACTTGTCACTTGTAGACTTGTCTCTCCAGACTTGTGTCTCCAAACTTGTCTCTGAAGATTTGTCTTTTAAAACTTCTCTCCCAAGACGTGTCCCTCAAGGTTTCTCTCTTAAGACTTGTCCCTGCAGGAATGTCCGGGTTCGTGAGTGATCTGCGTATGTTTTGAGGACTTTGTTATGTTTCTCTGCATATGTGTTGTTTGCGTTTGCTTCTCTGGTATCGACTTCACTACAACTGCCGCGGCGCTGCGGCGTGACCTCCTAACTTCTCTGTGGTGAAAAAGGGGACACCTTGCATCAAGCTGCCGCTGGAAATTTCACACCTCATTTTAAGACTTATGTCGGCATTCGGGTTCGTGGGCTGCATCTTGTTTTTGTGAGGCAAAGGGCCAGAACCAAACAGTGGGCCAAAAGCAAGCCAAGCCATTTGCGAATGAACCAGTCCACGCCCCAACTGTGCTATTTGTGTTCAAGCGGGTTCCTCTGCTTCAACTATGTTCATCCCGACCTCGAGAACGACAATCAAGCCCTCTATGTACACTATTCTGCAAGTTCATAGACCCAGAGAAATGAAGGCTAGGGACAGTCCCAGCCACAAAAGCAGGACTTGTTTTCGGGGTTTTGCAAGCTGAGTCTAGAATTGGTCGAGGTTGCAAAAGGTGTTGGCCTTTTTATCTTCAAGTCCTGCAGGCAAGTGAGTTTAACATGAAGTAACCTCTGGTCGTCGTTTCCTCGTCCATCACGACGAGTCCTTTGCTGGAACGAAGCTCCAAAGCCATTGGTTTTGCCGTGCCAGGTTTGCCAACTTCAAGAAGCAGCCGTCCAAAGCCGCCTGCGGGCATCCTCAGCATGCGCTGCATTGGAAGGAACAAAACCCCTCACATAGGGGCTGTGCCCCACTCGGACTGGCTTCTGAAGCTAGGTCCCCCCCAGTAGTGCCCTTTTACCTTTTTTGGGGGAACAGAAAAAAGGGTACCCTTATTCTAGCCTCTCTACTGGAGGACCTAGATGAAGGCTAGCCAAAATTGCCCATGGGGCTCCCTCATTTGGACCCTGGCCGAGGGTTCTGGGCGGCTCGTCCTTTTTTGCGGCTCGGCAACCCTTGTTTCTTGGTTTTAAATGGACATCAGCAGTGAACCCGCCATGTGGGGGGGGGTGGTTCGAAATCCTAACAAAAGACAGACCCATATTCTTCAGCCGAAGAGCAAAATTACCAACGCTGATCCATCCACCTGATGTGTTTTTCGTCCAAGACCAACCTTTGTGGGTGAGCGCTGCAAGCGCGCGTATAGGTTTTGAGCCACCAAAGGTAGGGCACATAGAGCTCACTGGCTATCCCGCTAGGCCTTCGTGGATTCCTTCAGGGAAAGTGTCGATGACTTTCTCCAACTATAAGGTCATTTATTGGGGGTTTGGATTGGTGGATATTTGAAGCCCAGTTCTTTTTGACACCAGCTGGGGAAGGTACGAAAATTCGGGGTAAGGTGAATTGAAGTGAACGTTGGGGGGGGGGGTTGATGATCGTCTTCCGAAGCCCCAGACGTAGTTCGCTGGTTGGAACCTTAACATACGAAGTCATTGCACCAAAGTGGCAAGCGGAAAAGTGGCAGGCTTCCCAGAAATCCATGAGGCACCTACTTGACTGCCCACCTGCCTAGCTGCATGTGTCAGGGAAACCAACTAGCAGGGATACAGGGGGAACCAGGGATACGGGAGGATTCCCCCTAAATGCGCCTTGACTTAGTTTGATATGGGAAATGGCGCCAAGGGAATCCGCCCATATCCCTGCTCCCTCCGTATCCCCGCTTGTTCGTTTGTCCAAAATGCCTATATGCCCACATCCTGCATGCCTGCACGGCTGCATGCCTGCATGCATTTGCACAATGAAAGTGCCTGGTGTGCTTCATCATTCCACTTGGTCAAAGCATCCACAAGCGCTTGCCACATTGACTTTGTGTTGGTACATACGGTACATTCATCTTTTCTAGGGTCGCAACTGTCGAGACGTGTCTTCCAACTCCATGGTTGGTGTTGGGAAACATTTTACCTTTTTGGTTATTGGGTTTAGTGGTTGAAATCCAACCGCTTAACTGCTATTGTTTTTTGTTGTTGCTCCCATTCCAACGTCCACCAAGCCACGGCCGCCTTCTTAATTCTTCACATGGTTCTGGGTAGACTATTCTTAGAATCCATGTTTTGATTATGACTCGCGTGTTTCAGCAATTCTCTGAAAGTCGCTTGAAATCCAACCACTTAAATGGTTGCAATTTTATTTATTTATTTTTTGCTCTCCTTCCAACGTCAACCAAGACTCGGCAGATCTCAAGTTGTTTCCCTTCGGCGGGCACACCACCAGTTCGCTCCCATCGACAGGCCTGGCCTTTGACGGCCCCGCGTTCCGCGGCCTCGGCGCGAAGGATTTCTCCAAGGCGACGTGGATCGATGTGCGGAGACGCTCCGACACGCCCAGTGAACGAAGGAATCAAAGGCTCTTGAGCCGGGCTGGATCTCTTTTGTCTTTTGTTTTCACATGGTCCGGGCTAAGCCATTTTCTGGGAATCTCTTGGTTTTTTGTTTCACATGGTCCAGAATCAAGTTTTTTGCATGCAGTTGGGTTGAGTTTGTTTTTTAGCCTTTAGCATGATGGTGCAATGTATGAGCGTCCCACCAACCTGCAAACGTTTATGGCAATATCATCAAGCAAAGTCTTATGTTTGGTCGGGCGCAAGCTCTGGGTAGGCCTGACGTTTGTTAAAAGCTGTCCATCAAGGGTTCAATTAGGAATAGTTCCCACCAAAGCTTCATGCGATTGGCGTCTTGTTCAATCCTTTGTACCTTTGGGCTATCTTCTGTCATGTTTGCTTTAGCAGACCTCATGTGATTGTCCACAAGCTGGGCTTTTGAGGGGTTTCAAAGTAAGCCAAGCTCGGCACATGTGGAGATGCAAGTGTGGGGTTTACGGAACCCCTAAACCCCGTGGTCATTGCCATTCTGGTTTGGAGTTTGGGGGTTGCACGCTTCTAAGAAGCCAGCTGGATACTTTTCAGACCAGTTGCCTCCATTTGCTTAAGAATATTTTTCCCCGTGTTGGTCTTAAAAGGAATTCATCACTATCGGAAATATTTTATATTTGTCCTGGGGCCTTAACCAAATGGAAGGTTGCGATGTTTGGCCCGAGCAGGGGCCTATGGGACGGCGCTTCCCATGGACGTTGAGGGGGGGGAAATAGGTCCAGCCCCTCATCCGTAAATCCCGGTAAGTCCAGAAGACAGCATGTGTGTCTCTTTTTCTGGGCACCCACATGGTGTCCCCGGTTTTTTGGGGTACCCAAAAAGCAAAATCCACGGCAGGTTGGTATCCAGAGAGGCCTTGATTTGTCTATCCCCCATGGGTAGATCTCAATTGCCGGCCCAAAAGAAATTCATGGCATGGATGGGAATCCCATTCGACATAGAAAAGCATGATGCATGACTCTAGGCATTTTGTTGTTTTCTTGGTTCCTTTCTTGCGCCACGAAGCCAAATTTCTGAAACGTCAGGTATTGCAAGGGAACATTGTTTTCCGTGACTTCCCAAAGTAGCGTGGTTGCTTTTGCAAGATCAAGTGCGCATCCGTATGATGTCTGACCTTGGTGCGCCGCAATCAATGAAATGTGTGTTTAGGTTTTTAGTTGGTTCAGTGGTTGGGTGTTCAATTTCCACGTAAGCCACAAGTCCAATTAGCAGATCAGAGAACGGACGGCGACAAATCCTCAGGCGGAAGAGAAGTTGGCCCAGTCCTCGATTCGCATCCTGCGCCTGGGCTGAGTTGAGGGTTGATCAGTTGATCACTCGGGGTTTGAACAAATTTCTTCTGTGATACCTTTGGGAATCCCCTCTTATGGGGGTTTCGTCCCCCCTCTTATGGAGGTTTCGTCTTTGGAGCTCGGCCCGTTTTGTTGTATTGACAGATTCGTGGATTATCCGTGGATTCCGTTTTTCCCACAGCCCTGGAATGAACCCCACGAAAGGTTTTGGGGTGCCAGGGCGTGGCTCGAGTCCACCTTTGTGCGTCTCGTGTGGCCCGGTACCCGGTTTTTGGTTGGGAACATTGCAAGGAGTTTCTTTTCCTTTCCTTTTTTTGTTTTTTCTCGGGCGGGGTTCTTGTGCTTTGTGTTTTTTGTGTGTGGGGGGGGGGGGACTCCTGCCGTTTTTTTTTTTGCGGGGGCACCCTGGTATAAAAGCAACAGCAAGCCGCAAGCCATTAGGCCATTTCGGGGGGGGGGGGGTCCGATGGATAGTTTTGACACATACCCGTTGGTCTTTTTTCTCTGAGTGCCCAAGTTGTACTTCCGGAAGTGAGAGATTGGGATCCATCCATGCCACGGTGAACGTCACCCAAGCGTGGCTGCCCCCGCAAGGGTTCCCATTCAAACTCTGCGATGGATTCCACTACTCCCCAATTCACTGCCCCCAGGGGTGAAAGTGGGATACACAGCCACTAGAGGAGGGTATAATAACAACATCCTGAGCGTAGTGGTTCTGGACACCATCACAGACAGACATCGGGACCATCGATGAACACAATCCTCGAATTAGTCACGCTTTCGCCCAAGGCCACTGATGCATATGAGTTAATGTAAAAATAGGTTTGCACCCCCCCCCACAAAAAAAAGGAAGAAAAGCCCACACACACACAAAGAAGAAGAAGAAGAAGAAGAAGAAGAAGAAGAAGAAGAAGAAGGGATTTGGGTTTTGCCGTGGGTTATTTCTGTACCATT
>CAUJNA010003760.1:1513607-1585898 GCA_963377175.1 Effrenium voratum | reverse complement strand
GAAAGCTACTGCTCACAAGCTTCGGTGCACAAAAGTCCATCAACCCACCTTCTTGTTGCGGACCTGTTGACAAAGCTACATTGTTTCATCCAAGCGTGGGATGCGGGAAGCAGCCACGGAAAGGTTCTAAGAACCTTCGTGGAAAATGAATACCCTTGTGACATTTACCCACAATTAAGGGCAACTGCAAAAAGAAGAGGTCCGTTGCCTGTCCATGTTGACACCACAATTTCAGCAGCCTCCTTTGGCTTCCCGGTAGAGTGAGCCGCTGTGACAAATGCGATCCATCGATGTCAAGCCCCGCTCCCAATCATCGCTGCGGTACCTGACAAGCGAAGCTTGCTGGATCCCCACTTTGATTCTGAAAGTGAGAAAAGTCTGATTCACTCAAACAGATTTCACATGTAACTCCAGCTTTCAGACTTGAACTGTCATGTTTCAAACTTCGGTTGCTGGAACACCAATGGAACATGTCTTCCGCCCAAAAGACCCATGGCGAAAGCTCACTTGCACGTGTCGGAGAATAGGGACAAGAGCCCTCCCTGCCGGGCGAGTTATCGCTGAGGAGGACTGAAGTGGTGCACCCACCCCACTAAGCAAGTGGCTGATACCTGCACTGAAAATAAATCCCCGAAGCGAGTTGTTACACCCACAAAATCCTGTTCACTGGGGGGATATTAAATCCAGTTGAAGCGGTGGATTTGGATCCAAATGCCTTTTCCATCTGCAAAAGGTGGTGTCCACCTTTGCTTGGTTCCCAGCCATCCCCTCAGCTTTTTAGACCTTTAGGGTTTAGCGGCGGTTTTCATTTAACCCACAAAAAGTCAAACTTTTCTCTGGTAAAGGAAGAGCAACCCTGGTGCAGTTTTGTTAGCAGGGGAACCTACGTATTGTTTCCTTGCGGCTCTACGTGCGAACCCAAAGGGAGGTCGCGGCTCAAATTTTGGCATCCCGAAAGAGTCGGCAGTTGTCATGGCCCTGAAGCCCCATCTTCCTACGAGTGAGGAGAACGCAACGAAGATTTCGATCCCTGGATGACCGCCAGGCCTTGCTCCAAGAAATAACACCTCTTGGGTGTTGTGGCTTGGAGCCAGCCTCCCCCCCCCACCCTGCCCCCGCCTCAGAAAAAAGGCGCTGAAGATTTCAGCTAGCAGGTCCCTAAGCGAAGAATCACCGCTACTAATCTTGGCCCGGGGAACCCTCCGTGCGCCGATTGGTTTTAAGAACTAGGGGCCCCCTCCGTCCCTCCAAGCGTGGTCTGAATCCCAACTAAGGGGACACCGCCCGCTCAATGAATCCACCTGAAACATCCGGGGGTCCCATTATTTGTTCCACAGGGAGGTGGATCATAGGGTTTGAAGAGATGAAGCTGAAACCCATGCTCTTGAAAGGGCCTAAGCGAAAAGGGAACCCTTGGGAGGTTGACCATCTAGAGAAAAAGACACGATACGAAAAATGGATTTCTGTTGGTTTAGCTCCCGCCCGCCTCTTGCTATTGGTCCAAGAGCCGCCTGCGCCGAAACACGTCGAATGAGCGCCGAAATTGGCCCAGCTGAGACCCGTAAAAGGAGGGAGCTCCCCCCAAAAAAAAATGCCTGTGAGACAAATAGGATAAAACAAAACGGGTGTTTTGGTAGGGACAAACATGGCCTGTCCCCTTTCGGCTTCTTCGAGAGAAATTGGAAACACGGGCTTGTTGTACAGCGCCCAGAAAAGGACGGGAGTTTCGGTGGAGTGTACAGGACTTTCACTTACAACCTAAACTTTTCGCTGGAGGGAAGATCACACTTTAAGCTAGGCTACTCCCTTATTGTGATGTTTGGAACCGCCCAAAGGAACAGGTATTGTTGAAAAAAAACACCCTTTCAATCGAACTCTAGTCGAAAGGCAACATGGAGGTCCTTCAAGAAAAAGGCAACACCCATCCTCCAAAAAGGGTGAGGACCCCGGATAAATCAGGGGAGTGGGGGGTGTTGGCTTTGGGGTTCTGACTGGAGATGGCTGAAAGTAGGGTTGCTTCTGAAGGGGAAGGTGCTGGCCCAAACAAACAAACCAGCTACACAGGTTAACTTCCAGCTGCTTTTTCGCGCGAGGGAAAAACAATAACATGTTCTTCAGCACATGGAATTCAAGTTTCCCTTCTTTACAATGATTCTCTGAAATCCTGTTTCTCTATGAGCGCCATGGCCCAGAACTTCGCAAGACGCTTCGTGGAGGGCGTCTCGGCGAGCTCCTTCAGGGCGCTGGGCCCGTGTTGGTCGCTGTGGCGTGGGATGTCCTCCGCATGCTTCGGGTCGGTGGCTGCCGACATTCCCGAGTGCAGCCATTGAGCCATGTCGGCCAGGCGCACGGCCCGCCGCATGTCACAGATGAGGTCAGAAAACGTGGTTTGGCCATAGCGCATGCGCAGTCTGCCCTGGTCAACCTCAACATTTCACGGAGAAACTCCGAATCACATTCTTGCCTGAGGAGCCAGACATGAAAACGAGACCATGACTCCCAGACCCCTTGTAGAACAAGGGCACGTTTGTTACATATTCGATGGCCCTCAACGGGTTCGTTTGTAGAAAACTACACATACTGTCCCTTAGTGCAAGCTGGAACCCATGGAGTCGAACACATGTAAAGTCCCCTTGTTTGTAAAGGGACACAGGCACACCCCAACTTGTCGCGGGATATGGACCAGATATGGGAAGCACATAAAAGTATTAGTCTGCTTTGGGCAGGTGAGCAACATGCTCATTCCTGGCCAAACGGCCAAGAGGGGTCTCCCAATGCCGTATCTAGATCTTACAAAATGCAGCAGCGGTTCTCCTCTTTGCTCGCTATCCAATTTCCAGCAAAAGCAAACGAATTGGATGCGCTTCTGGTGGATTCTACCAGTTCTTGCCCCTGTTGGCCCTTGCTGTCTTAGTAATCAAGTAGTACCCTTTTAATATTCAGGGTGGACCCATGGCTCGCCACGTCCAAACCCGTTTCTAGAGGGATGCCCAAACCAATTTGGCCAGGAGTCGGGCCGCGCCTTTGTTGTAGTCGTCCTGCAAGCGCTTCACTCATTGAAGGCAGAGTTCTCAAATAAGAAGAGAACAATAAAACAGATGTTTCTCCAAACTGGGTGTGAGAAAAGTGGGTGGTGTCTCCCCCCCCCCCGGGATTTGCGGAGAATTGGGGTTGCTCCTGTTCTCTTTTGTCTAGACCAACGGTGGACTACCTTGTTCGTTTCCCCTTTCTTTTCTGAGCTGCGCGGTGCCAAACTGTATTGCGTGACACCGGCAGATTGCCCACGTGACGACCCGAAGGCAAGAAATTGCAAATTGAAGCCGCATGCGCAAGCGCAAGCTGTGCACCTCCCAAAGACTCTCTGCGGAACCCGAGTGCAGTGCCTGAGCAAAGAAAAATGCCAACCGGCTATGCTGCCGTGGGCGAGGACCAATTACAGTATATTTCACAAACACTGCAAGGAGACCACATCCTGGGCAGACCCAGCTTACATAGCACATAATTACGTAGTCAAATTTGCCTCGAAGCACCTGTACCATCCCTAGTAGCAGCATTTCTGGGCGAATGCACCACAACAGATTAGCCAATGCTCCCGCAACTGCATCCAGACTGCATCTTTCCAGAAGAGGAGCCAGGATACTCACAGCATGCCTCCACCCTCCCATGCAAAGGAAAACCATAGAAAACCACACCCTCGCGCAAAACATCACCACATACGCATTCCTTGCTTTGGTCAAGGTTGCGAACCTGCCTTGCCAGCCATCTCGCGCCAAACTACTTCGGCGAAATCGTAGGCAGCATAAGAACCAGCATGCCGAGGCCCATGTCCAATTGAAGTCAGTCTCACAACGCAGACCTCCATGACCACCTGAACCATTCCCTCAGACCAAACCCAAGTTGTCGCAGCTCTGCCGTGTGGCCAGACGAGCCGAGGGAGCCGGTCTTTGCTGAGAGGCCAAGTCTGCAGAAATTCCCGGAAGAAGGACAAGCCGCGCAAAAACAACCAAAGCGCAATAGCTGTCTGCAGGCCCACTTCCCCGCAAGCATGCTGGAACCAAAGCAGCAACTCCTCCTTGCCCAAGCACCGGGGAAACCTGTTCTCTGGGGTGAGCGCCCAGGCTCGCAGCGCTGCAACTGAATCTCTGAGAAGTCTGGTAGCAAGGCAATGAGAAACCGGGAAGCTTCCTCTTCAGAGAACCTCAGCACGGCCATGCTTCAAGCGCCAGGCCGAACAAGCGATCCCTGTGCTTCCAAACCTTCCCAGCCAGCTTGCACATCTGCCTTTGCAGCAAGCAATCTCCCAACAAGCTCGCCGAACAAGGCTTGCTGCCGCAAACACTACGTGCAAACGTTGCTGGTGGTTGTTGGACCACACACACACACACACAGGAGTTTGAAAATGGCACATTTTTCCCAGAAAGATCATCCAAGCACTTTGAGCACACCTTTTCAGCATGCCCCAATCCACTCATGAGGATTGCTTTCATCCGGATGCTCAAACAACTCAAAACTTCTTTGACTCGGTCACATGGTTTCAAGATCCAACCCAATCACACGGGTTTCCATGGAAAAAGGCAGGAACCACTGGAACTCGCAGCATCCGTCCTTCCAGCTGCCCTTTGAGTTCCAGTCGTCGTTCCAGCGCTTACTTCCTCCTCAGCGGTCACCCATTGTTTTGGGGCTCTAGGGAAGGATCTGCATGCAGATCTAGGCGTTCTTTTGTGTA
Source organism: Effrenium voratum (assembly GCA_963377175.1). Lineage (NCBI taxonomy): Eukaryota > Dinophyceae > Suessiales > Symbiodiniaceae > Effrenium > Effrenium voratum. Next base: position 1,581,172 of record CAUJNA010003760.1, on the reverse strand, counting down.
GTGGATCAACGAACTCCTAAACCAGATTCCTAATGCAAATGCCAGCAAACGATTTCCCTTGGGTTTTAACGTGGTGCAGGATTTCGCCTATCCACAGTATGTTTATTGTATTCGGACAGAAGCTTATGGGAGTCTGTGTTTTCAAGGGGCCCCCGTTTCAGGTTGGTTCTAAAGGCAAAAAGGAGCAGCGTTTTTGAGGGAATCGTTTTCAGGTTGGTGTAAACGGAAACACCAAGGCCAATCACATTTGTTGGGCCCCAAACATGGCTATCCATGTCTTCATTTTCCCTGGCATCTTGGCGAAACATTGATATCACCCTCAAAAACTTGGGATGATTTGATCTCCTCTTGGTACTGGGTACTTTGAGGCCCAGGTAATCCTTTCGATCATTGGTGCCTGTCTGATTCTCCATTCCTGTCCACAATTCCGGACGCTCACGAAGCGTGCCACACACTCGCTCATGGATCCTATAGTTCTAGGCATCGTTCTTCCCAAAAACCGGCCGTTTTGCCTGAGTTGCCGGAGGTTTTCTAGACAGAAGGATCACTGGAAAGAATGGAAATGGAAGGTACCCCTAGAATTGTAGTACGGATGGGTGCGACCTAAGGACACAGAGGCCTAGAGGCGGAGGTCAGCCCTTGCCCAGAGAAAAACCGACATCTGCAACCAAGGCTCCCCATGACATGGTGACCTGACGTGACTCGAAACTGTTTGTTTTTCTTTTATATATATATTATATATTTTCCCACTGTTTTTTTTTTATAAAATTTTTTTATTTTATATAATAAAATATATAAATATAATTATAACATATTATATATATTATAAATAAATTATTCACCTATATATTTAATTATTATATTATTATCCATATATTATATTTTTTATTTTTTATAATTTATTCCCTTTTTTTTTTTTTTATTATATTCTTTTATATATATATTTATTACCCCCCCTATTTTAGTTCTTTTTTTTATTATATATTTTTTTTATTTTTTATTTATTTTTTTTTTTTTTTGTTGTTTTTTCCCCCCCCATATTTTTTTTTTTTTTTGCTTTTTTTTATATATACCCCCCCCCCCCCCCCCCCCCCCCCCCCCCCCCCCCCCTTTATTTTTTTTTTTTTTTTCCCACCTTTCTTTATTTAGATTTATTTTTTTTTTTTTTTTTTTTTTTTTTTGTCGGTGACCTGACGTGACTCGAACTGGTGCGAGGAACTTGGCGACTCTTCACGACTTGCTGAGTCGATTGGCCAAAGAAGTCCTTAGGACGGTTTGTTTGCCACTAAAACTCGGTTGCTTTCTGCTCCCCTGCGAAAAGTTTAACTTTAGTGGTTCAATGGAAAACCCATTAGTTGGATCAAAAAGCTAAAGTCCGAACATCCAAGCAGAATGCAAAGAACACTCTCTCCCCAAAAAGTTGTTCACGTCCAGGCACTCAGGACGTGAGCCGCGTAAACGTCTTTTTGGCTCTGAGAATGGCGACCCAACCTAGGCTCCCACTTCGGAGACAACCTGTCGCTATAGGAAAAAGGCCATAGGCACACCAGGAATGCCTGCGCCTTCTCTGGCCTAATTGTATAATTCTATATCCACTGGATTGGGTGTTAACGTGTTTCTACAGACAAAGTCACTAGATACACATCTGTAATATAACTTATAACTCCAAAAAACATAATCAAAATCGACGCATGCATGCGTATATATGTGTTCATCGTAGTTATCTTAAATACACATCTGGTATGTAGGGGCTCTTGGGGCAAGAGCTTAGCGGAATGCGAAGTGCTGCTTGCCGTAATTCGTTCCAACCCGAACAATTACTGTGATAGTTCCCACACCGAGAAAAAGACGAAGAAAAAAAAGGACCCCAGGATAAAGGACCTTTATCATAGATGAGCTCTCTTGCCCCTGGGTCCTGGGTCGTTCGCCTGGAATGGCTGGTCTGGCAAAATGGATGGCAGTAGACAAGGAACAGCGCGGTTTTCGGTTGGGCCGCGACCCCTTGAAACTCTCAGACATGGCGTTCATGGCAACCGGATGTTTGAGCATGTCGATTCGCCAGAGCTCAAGGCTCTCCTTCGACCCTTTGAGAGGCTCGCAGCAACCGCTAACTCGGTCTGAGAAGGATGCCTGGTCGGACAAAAGCTAAAATTTGACGCGTTGTTTGCTCAAAAACAGTTACCAAGCTTGAAGTCCGAAAGCCGGGAAGGAAATCGTAATGGCGAGAACCCAACATCCGCTATGAAACTAAAGGAAGCCGAGAAAGCCGAGGCAGCTTATTACATGCGGCTGTTTTGAGGGCACGCTTTTGGAAGGTTTTTGAAAGTGAAACCAAAGGGACACGGCTCCTTCTGGATCCCTTATTCGGAGAGCGTTTCTAAACTGAAAACAATTCCCATGTGAATAACCTTCATTCTGGGGGAGCTCATTTGACCCTAGTTTGTCTACGTTCATTGCCTCAGACCTCAGCTTTTGCCCCCAACTAAAATCATAGTTTAGACTCTGTCATCTTTAGTGAACCTGAACATACTCCACCCAAAGAGTGCGCCGAATCGAGCCACACCCCAGCCTAATGTCAAGGCCGAGCGCAACTCGCCCAAGGCGCGCGCTCAATGGGCTCAATTTGCTGCGGCACAAATGCGGAACTGAATTCTAGGAAGCCCTCACAGTCGTTCCCAGAACAAAACACACAACGAGAATAGCCTTGAAGCGAGCTATCACAGTGCATATTATTTCAATTCTTGAATTGCTGATGAGCAAAGCTGCTGGCCCAAGTATTGGGCTCCAAACGGAGACCAACTGCTTGGGCTGCTATTGCGGGGAGGGGGGGGAGGCCACTCCCCAAATGTACAGGCTTTCTACAAAAGCCACTCCCCATTTTGAATCAACCAGGGGGTCACCCTCTTTCCAAAGCTGGGATTCACGCCCCGTTAACAAAATTTTTTGGTCAGTCCCCATTCAGCAGGATTCATCCCGGAATCCTGTTCAGGGACGAATCCTATCTGGGGTTAATTCCCGGAACTGGGCTTCTCCAAGTCATGGGTGGCCTTTTGGCAAGCCCCGGACGAAGCGAGGCTCTGCAAAAAAAACCAAGTCGACAATCACCCCATTCCGTTTCAGGCCCCTGGGAAACCAAGGCAACGGGTTCTTCACCCACCTGACCAACTGCCCTCGGATCGTCGACGTGCCCTTTTCCGCGGCCCGCGAGTCGGCGGGTGGCTCAGTCTTTCGCAGCCCGGAGCCAAGGAGTCCTTGGCATCCGGGCCGTTCATGCTTCTTTCGAGCGAAGGGACGTCCAGAGACTCGAGCCGACGTCCAGATCTCATTTTCCGTGGCTGACCAAACATGCCCAAACAGTTTGCTTGATAATTGCCAAAATGTCCTTGCCACAAAGTCTCCAGCAAGTCAAGGAGCGAGAAAGCTGAAGGGTCCCTTCGTCCTTGGAAGGAGGTACTTTGACTCATGGGCCCAAATTCATCCTCAGAGGGCATTTGGATGACTGACCCACTCATTTTCCCACAAGGCCCTGGTCCCACATGCAAGCTCCCAGACGCCTCTGAGACGTCCCTTAGTCGGAATCGGTGCGGAGAATAGATTTCATAAACCGGACGTCACTTGGTATCTTTGACCTTACCTAGTCATCAAGCTCTAACATTCAGACGTAGTCGTTAAGTTAATGCGGCTACTTGACAACAACATGATGAGCATAGCAGCATGTTACAGTTGGGTGAAGGTAGATAGCGCAACTCCCCCGTTCTTCATTCTCACCCAAACAACCGGCTTCCCTAGAAGTCCTTTTAAACACCAAGGAGAACTCACCTGAAATGGGCCCAACAGCTGAAAATCGCACGGGGGGATCCCAAGTTGGAGCTGCGCCATCTGTCACCCTGCCCAAACTTGGGCCCGGCATTAGCGAGCGGGCGCTCGGAGCGGAGCCGCGAAGGCGTCCAGCTCAGTTCTTCTTGCCCAGGGCATCCTTGACGGCCGTGCCCACCTGCCAAGTTGTCTAGCTTCGCAGCTGTTCGTGGGTTCATTTCGGCAAATTTCATGGATTTCCCAAAAGTTGAAGTCTAAAGATCCATCACAAGCAAGATGAGACATCGTTGTCTCCTTGCCCCGTTTTTGATTAAAGGTACTTCCTGTGGAGGTCCCTTCGAACAAAACTGGGGCGATCGTCATTTTGGGGTGCCACCCGGTTCAATCTGCAGGGACACCCGCGTTCATGTTTGAGGAATTTTGAGTTGGCTTCAAATGGGAACCCACAGGGAAAACCACATCGTTTTGCACAGGGGTGCCCGATTCTAAGACAGATCCATATGAGCCACGGTCAACATTCACAGTCACCCTACTGGATGTGGAACAATAAGTGTGAGTCGCCTGGTTTTGCTGAAGACTTATATACCTGGGCCATACACTTCAGCACATTTTGACAAAGCTTCATATGAGCGCGTGCCTTGCGTAATTCTCTGTACAGTCGATGATGGTAAATGATATACCTGGGCAAATGACCACTATGATTCATAAACCTGAAGCAAAACACCCCCACCCTAAACAAAGTAATCATGTCGGCGAGCTCAAGTGAAAACAATATCAAGACCACTTGGTGTCCCTTTAAACATCCGCACAAGAAAGAGTACCCCCGAGGAAAAAAACAAAAACAAAAACAAAAAAAACACCCAAACACAGGCTACACTCAAAAAACTCACCAGTACATAATATATATATATAATATACATATATGTATATGTATATATATAATATACATATATGTATATATATATCTATAAACATATATATATATATATATAAACATTCAATCAAACATGATGTATGTTATATCAGTGGTGTCTCACCGCTTTGGGCCGATTTCCTTTGGTTTCCGGGCCGTCTCCACCGCACCACTGGTGAGCTCCACCACGGTGAAGGTCCTGACTGAGTTTCGGGGGAATCCCGAAACACATCTTATCCGGGTTCCACTTTTCAACTACCCCAGGCTCAAACCCAGGGGTTCAAGCCTATTGGGGGAATGAACCATTTCTGGGTTTAAGCCTATTGCGTAGTCAAAAAGTGGAACCCCTGCATCTTATAAGATACGTACTGTGGATGGTTGAGAAATCCATTTCGCACCACCCAAGAAACCCAATAATGATGATTCCCCTGTAAATACCGACAAACAATGGTTTCCCATGGTTTCATTGGTGCAGGATTTCGTCCATCCACAGTAGGGATACAGGGATATATAGTTAGCCCTAAACCTCCTATAATTTTAGTGACATATAGTGATGTCTATATATTGTTGTGCCTGAAACAACCCCCCCCCCAAAAAAAAAAAAACTGGAAAAGCAGCCCTGACGTATGGGCCCTTCATCAAAAGGTGCTTTAGTAACATGCACAATTTGAAGTTCCATTGGTTGGAAGGAAAAACACGAAAACAAGATGTCAGTGATACTTCAAGCATGGACAATGGGGATGTCAGTGACTAACCCTCTCTTTGTAAGACCTATAATTGGCATGGTCCCTGTTTAGTACCCCTCATATTTGGTCAGCACCCTATCTTAGCAGTCCCCTGTGATGAAGAACCCTATCTTAGTTCGTCCCCTGAGATGACATCAACCCGATCTCGCTCGTCCGCCACGTTGGGCTTCGCCAACGAGACACGAGGTGGGCTTTTCTACGCAGGAAAAAGCGGTAGCCCAACGAAACAAAGGGCATCAACACCCTGTTTGGGTCCCTTCTGAAGTGCTCTGAACATAGCTTGTCCTTTTGGGAACTTAGCAGGGCCTGGTAGATTCTGGAATCAGGTCAAGCAGAGCCATCATATTTTCTACCAAAACAAAGGGCGGCTGTGGCTCTGAACTGCTCTGCAAACTTGCCCCACTCAGGATTTACCTGTCAACACAGGACAAATCCTCTCTGACTGGGCTGGCCATGCCAGCAACCTTTTAAAGGGCCCAAAGGAATATGGCTCTGACCAGTTGCATGGGTCAAGCCCCAGAGCGACAAACGTTCTACCAAGGGGATGTTTGTCCTATGTGCTGGCTGTTGCGCCCCCTTTGGCTCGGAGGAGAGAAAGCTGGACACCTCCAAATCTTCCCTTTCAAACCCATGGGAAGCCCGGCTTCCGGAAAAAACACGCAAATTCACGGCCAGACCTAAATCACGTGGCTTGTTTTTCCGGGCTCCCTACATGACGCCGTGTTTTGGGCGGGGGGGGGGAAGCAGAACTCTTCCCGTCGGTGTCCCGCCCAGGATCGCCATCAGGGATGTGAGGAACTCATACCACCGCTTCGACTTCTCCTCCGATCGGATGGATCTTCAGGGGAAATCTCGGCTGCCCAGTGGCCACGGGGAAAACGAATCGGCATGCGATTTTTTGGGCTGGTTGAGTTGAAAGGGGAACCCTTCCCAAAAAAAGGAAGAACAAAAAAGGGCGCCACTGGGCAACTGGGAACTGGGACACCCGCCCTCCAAGCCTCCAAGCCACCAATTCGTAAGCTGAAGCGTCCGAAGAAGCTGACCACTTGGGTATGGGTCAAAATTCAAGGAGATGGACCGCAGGTTTGCGTCCCTGTTTCCATTTTGGGGTTTCAAATTTGGGAACTCCATTTGTTGACCGAACCACTCAACTGGCTTTTGTTCTGTTTTCTTCTTCTTTTTTTACGCAGGTCTTCGTCCTTTCTATCAGGGCAGCCCATGGGTTGCTTACCAACTCGTTTTGCCGCGCACTTCCGAAGGAAAGGATCGGCCAAGTGCCCCAACTCCCTCTTTGCCGCGGTCCAAACCCAACTGGCTCAAGTCACTCGGGAAAAGAAGGCTCCGCTGAAGTTGGTGACATTTGCTGCGGACAAGTTAAGGTTCGAGCCTTCAGTGGGACATGACATTTTTTTACGCGTAGACTTACAGACTGGACGCCCAAGCGCCGATTTGCCAAGGGTTTAGCTTCAACCAACTTGCCTCTCAACATCCTTCTCAGTGGCCCAAAGAACCTGGAAATACAACGGGTAACCTTTCAGCCTTCACTATGGACCAACTCAGGGAAACCAAAAGGTCAAAAGGTCGGCGTTGGGCAAGTGAGGTTTCATTTTTCAAACGCCACAGGCGCACCGGCATTCGTTGTCTGAGACTCACGTAATCTCACTTAAACTCTCTAACAAGGATACTCAACCTTGGGGCTGCTTGGCAGTTTCGGTTTACCCTTCCCCAATTATATTCCTTGACCAGCGGTCTATGCAAAATTAGCCATGTCATGCCATGTCCTTTTCGTTTTAGGGCGGTTCTGTTGCTTTGCGACTATACAGGAGAAGGATTGTGTCTGTTCGGGGACCCTGCAAAACGGTGTTCCTTGTTGCCTCCCTTCAGGTCTGGCCCAGCGAACCGACCGAAACTTTTGACCTCGCAAATGAGAACGGCTGCAACGAGGCGAGACGTGACGTGGCGGATGGATCTGAGGTGATATATTCAAGCCTTTCACCTGGGAGGCTCTTGGTTACGACTCAAGCAATGTTTTCCCCTGGCATAGTTACATCACCACCGACTTTCTGCCATCATTTTAGCAAACCTCAAAGAAGATGGTGTCAAACTTAACTGCCGACCAAATCGAATGCTCCCATTTACATTGGTGGCATACAAAGCTCCACGCCGCCCGGAGTCAGAACTTCTCGCTGCCGTCGCCCACTAACCGCTCAGACCAACGACAGGAACCCCGGAAAGATTGAAACATTGTAGAGATGAATTTTCTATGAAAAGCGCCGCCCTTGGGTTCCTGGTTGATTTGCAGGCGAGTAACCGCTGACCGAGCAGCTGTCTTGGACAGTCAGATCGGAAATTTCAACTCGCAGGCCGGTCTTCGGCCGCTTTAACCGACTCGCTAATCGCCAGGGCACGGGGAGTACAACTTGGTATGGCGTGGCCCTATTTCATTTCCCACGAGTTGGGCTAGAGTTCTGCTGAAGCATCTTTGGATTGCTAAGCTGATCGAATATGACCCTGAGGGACCAATTTTTCAGCCGGGCTGTGGGAAATGGAAGCCACTGTGATACAACAAAACGGACAACCCCCAATGACTAGCCCCAATATATCCCATAGGGGAAGATTCCCTTGAATCCTCGAACCCTTGATACAACCCTGTAAGGAACATCGGATCAATCAACTCCGGGCTTGGGAAGCTTCTCAGAGGCCATACCACCGATGTCACCGGACATTCGCAGAGTCCTTCAGATATCCTACTCGTACCATCCGCCTGGACCTCCATTGAACTCTTTTGATCTGGGCTGGATCTTTGGGCATCGTTGAAGAAGTTTATGTCCACCAACTATTTTTGGAGGGCGCTCCCTCCCCATTCAAGCTCAAAGCCATACCATGTGTGGTCAAGTCAAAGGCGGAAAACGGGGGCCGAAGCGGGGTTGTAAGAACGTCCATCTCGTCCTTTTGGGGAAAAGGCCATCATACCAAGCTGAAACCCGTCGAACTAACCGAAAAGGACACCCATCTATCACTCGAGCAAAGAGGAAGTGAACGCGCTGGGCAGCACTTTGCGAGGCTCTCGCGCGCCCTGCGAAGGCCGAAAGCCGAAAGCCGAAAGCCGAACGGTGGGGCTTTAGAAATCCCCCACTTACTATGAGCCCCGGACAAAAAATTGCTCATTTGGCTGTGGGTCAAGAATAGGTACCCCCAAATGGAATCCTAGTAAGTGGAAGCATGGACCAAAACCTGCGGTCCCCTGGTGATAAAATTTTGACCCATACCCATTTGTTTCCCCAAGATGAGATGGGACAATTGGGTGGCCGCCCTGTTTTTCTGTAAAAAAAATGGGTTGGCCCCCGTGTCCTCCCTGAAATTCCCCGAGCTAACAAGACTGCCTGCAATTTGGTCTGTTGTGTTGCTCATATGAGGAGGGTCGACATTTGATTGAGGGAGTTCAACAGATAGCCACGCGGAATAGGGCCTGGGGTGTGGTTGATTCGGAGGGATACTCCTACCTCCAGCATGCGTTCCTCCGTCACAACCTGTCAACCTGCCCAACATCATGGCATTCTTTTTGACGTATGTCTTGCACAGAGATTTACGCCCACCAATTTTCTTGAGGGTATTCCACTGAAATTCAAAGTCATAGTTCTTATAAAACTTGGTAGGTCAACAACATGAAAGTTATGTACAGGCCTAAGCTAAATGCAACTGGATGGACCGATCCAGAAACTGGAGACGGTCAAGATATTCTGACTTGCAATGCACTAGTACAACTGCAGTTTTGCTTCAGTCGTGTATATCTGTCTTCGAAGTCGAAACTCGCATGAACGTAACGTAACATGAAAAAACCATGGGGGCCTGCTGAGATGCAAAACAGCACAACGACACAGCCATCACGTACAGTGTATATATCGGTAAGCCCCCCAGGTCCCGAACTACAACATGGCAATAGACTACAAATGTGTCAAGTTGGTGGTTTTCAGCTTGTCTGTCCTTTTAAACCAAGGCGAAAGGGGTACCGCCTCACAAACAAACACACATAAACACACACACAAACACAAACAAACAAAAAGCGAGCAAACAAACAAACAAACAAGCAACAAAACAAGCAAACAAAACACAAACAAACACACAAAGAAACACACAAACAAACAAACAAACAAGCAACTAAGAAGCAAGCAAAATGCAAGCAAGACAACACACAAGCAAGCAAACAAACAAACACAATCACAAACACAAACACAAACACAATCACGCACACACACACAGACACAGACACAGACACACACACACAGACACACAGAGACACAGAGACACAGACACAGACACAGACACGCACACGCACCCACACACACAAACGCACACGCACACGCACACGCACACTCATACCCACACCCACACGCGCACGCGCACGCACACACACACACACACACTGAAGGATCGTTTGGAGAACAGTACTCCTGTCCCGTAAGAGGATGAAGTAGAAGTTAATCTTCAAAGTCCTGAGTGTTGCAGATCTGTCCTGCGTCGGGGAGACAGGAAAAAAGTGTCACTGATGCCACCGAAGTCGCGAGATAATCGGGGTCCGCAAGGCAGCTGAACATTTTAGGGTTCCGAGAGCCGAGATTACAGTGTTCGGAAAAGCCGGATGGTCGTGAATGCTCTGCAGAAAACAACACCGTCAACACTACTTGCTGTACTGGGGCAGCAGACGGCTTGCCAAGAACGAAAAACGAAGAATTCACAATGCAGGTACAGGAGTTTGCGTCCAAACTCCCTTCCGGCTCATTCTCACAGCTTCATTGGCACGGCTAGAGAATGAGCTGCCGTGCCCCCTGCAAAGAGTAAAACATCACTGGGCAAGCGGAGAACTGCGCTCACCACTCTCGGTTGGCCGCAGGAAAATTGGCCATCTGTGAACGACCAGAGCCCGCAAATCCGTGCTTCGAAAAGGCTGACAAACCTGTCCATCTCCAGGTTCTGGAAAACCGCACCAGGAAGGTGGCACTTACAAACAGTGGGTACGCACACACGCCCCGTTTCCGGGGCCAAAGGAACATCAACTCCGACCTGCGTAGAGTCACAAAGGTGCCCAGCAGCAACCCTCAAGTTTGCCTCTCAGCTCCCCTTGCTGCGGGCAAGACGGGAAAGAAAAAGAAAAATAAAAAAGAAAAACAAGGCTGCAGGAGCAGAACGAAACCGTGGCAGGGCGCAGTGCGCAGGGGCCGCAAGATCCTTAGTGGAGGTTCCTTAGTGCACAAGCAGGGTAAGGCAAGCAATGCGGACGAAACAAGCAAAGCAAACACAAGGAACAAAGCGAGACAAAACCGGCACACAACAAAACAAGACGAAACCAAGACAGGACCAGCGGTCTGTGTGCAGGGTTGAACGGGGACGCGAATGAACTCCCACAAGCTATGGGCCCCAGCCCACCATCGTATAGCAGGTTCAGAATAGGCCAGACGCTGCCGAGTGAATTGGAGGTGTTTCCGTGCCCGAGTGGATTCTCGCTGGAGAACTCCAACAGAAGTGCTTCCAACATAAAATACCTTTCGGAACGGAGAAACCCGAAGGTACACACAAACCTCAGAAATAAAATGCTTCCAGGGCAGATCATGGGGCACCTGCAGTCTGCGAAGCACGGCTTCCCATTTTGTCCAGGGGGATCGTCGACATCGTGCGTGGTAACACATTCGTACAAACAAAAGGGCTCTAACCCACAACAAGCGGGCAATGATCGGATCCGTTCCCACAAAACCACGTCGTTGCAAAAATAAATGGGACCAACGCCAAAACTTGTGGGCAAACTGCTCAGCAGTACGAGTCCGACTCTTCCAATCTGAATTCCCTAGTCAGTGTGCCATGTCATGAGACAGCGCCAACAAGCGAAGCAGCTGCTCCTCAGAGGCCTTCTGGGCTAAGCTAACATCCAAGCCCCATTGAATGCACCACTTATCCAAAGGGGGCCTGTTGCCAGCATCTAAGCCCTCCAACTCCTTCTGGAGCACGGCAACCCGAACATCCAGATCCTTCTTCTGGACGTGACGGGCTTGTCTTCCAGCACCGCGTTGCGACCAGCATTTTTGAGCTGCTGGAGGTGGATCTGAGACGCTGACGGTTCCTGGTCTGGGGTCCCTGCACGCAACTTGGCATTCTCTTGCTTCAACCGCTCAATTTCGGTGAGCAGCTTCTGGTTGGAGGAGTCAGGAATCTTGGACTGCAAGAAGCTGACAACATCACTGGTGATAGCCTTGAGTGCCGTAGAACGGGCAGACCACTCCTGCAAGTTCGCACCCTGGCCTCCATACAATAGAGTCGAGTGCGTAAGTACCTCCATCTCCAGAAGCAACCAGACCTGTAACATAATAGTCAGAGTCCAGCAAGAATCTAAAGAGGCAAGTACCATAACAACAGCAAAAAGTGTCCCCAAACTCTTTGATTTGTCAGTAGTTGCGTGCCTCATGTAGCCACATGCCAATGTTGTAAGCGCAAAGAGCAACTCCCAAGGCTGAACGCCATGACAGTAGACATCCGTATCTACGGATTCTAGCACTTTGCAAATCTTCCCAGTGTCAAATGCGGGCCAGTCAGTAATTAATAAACTGAAGTCTTCGCTCTGAGATTCATTGGTTGCAACTTCCTGGAACCTGGATGTGACAGATGCCGCTTCGTCTAATGTCATTCCGAATACAGATGTATTCAGTACCTTGTGCATTCTGGATGACTTCGTTTGAAGCCAATGTAGGTACAAAGGCTGCCATAAAGACAACTGTAAAAGCAAACTTGGAAAGGCGACCGCCCATACCAACCTGATCTTAGGATCTTTGATGTCAGCGAGTTGAGTACGTGACAGTCCAACATAAGCTTGGCCTGACATAGGAGAAAAGCTTCTTTGATGTGCTCTTCTCAACTGCTCTTTTGCTTTTCCTTCAGCATCTTGGTAAACACCGAGATCACCACGTGGACGAAGATATGGAAGTCCAGAGAAAGCAGACTTTCTATATTTCACTTGTGTGAAAGGGGCTGGGCTCAAATCTTTGATGTCGAATTCAGATACCAATTCATCCATAACTGAGGTAATTACCTCATGAGTGATAGCATCTGGTGGTGAAAACCAGGGTACAGCTTGATGTTCCATGGCATGATCAAGAGATCTTGTCCTCTTATCCACAAAGTTTGACCTCGTTCGGGTCATTCTTGTCTTGTCGATAATTGACTGATCCAATCTATGCGGCGTTGTCTACTGACAACTTGAGTGTCATCAAATAGTCCTTTGTCCGTAAGTACGGGCAATTGAACAATGTGCCGCTTCTCGACAGACCGCCAGAAACCTTCACACCATTGAGTGGTGTAAGAACTGGTCATATCCATCTTGAGGCTTTCCATGCTTGAGCCAAAATGGCTACGGACACACACTTGATATGAGACGGCGAAACTGCCAAGGTGCACCCCCAAGCAACTGAAAGGTGAAAAGCGGAAAGTGGAGTTTCGGCACAACGTACATGCTACGTCTTTCCTTCGTGTGGCCCTCATCAGGGATGCCATCTGCCACACCAAGTACTCCACGATCAGAGGTCCATTGCGGTGGCATCCGACTCCAAAAAGAGAGAGAGAACACCGCGGAAACCCCTTAGGAACAGGGGGGCCACACACACACACCCCCTGCAGGGGGAGAACACAGAAACCGAAAACCAAAACCGAAAACCGAAAAGCCGCCTCCATCATGATTCTCGATGGGTGATTTGGTCACTTTTTTAACTCCTGCCTGTGCTCGGCTGTTTTCGGACTTTTTTATATGTGGCCGGAGGAACTCATTGCTCCCATCTGAAGTTCAAAAAGTCGATGCCCCAAATCCGTAGTAGAACTGCACCTGTATCACCGGAGACGACTTGGCAGGCTGCGTTGGCTGCGTTCAGGTAGTCTTCTGATTCTGTTCCCGAGCTTTCCTGAGGCGTTCCAGGCTCTTCCAGCGCTGCGTGACATCCGCGATGGACCGGTTGAGCTTCTTGGCCAGCGACTTGTACGAGTACTTGGACCGGTTGTCCGCTTTCAGGCTGCAAAGCTGCTGGTCATCTTCTTCTGTCCAGGCACGAGGTACTTCCGGGGGAGTTCCTGGGTTGCCGGCATCGGAGTGAGCATGAGCAGGAGGTTCGGGAAGGGATTCGGATTCGGGAGAGAAAAACAGGCCAGCGCAAGGAGAGACCGGAGCTGGAGCTGGAGTGCGAGGTGCTGGACGTGCTGAAGGTTCCGGCGAGTCCGTCTTCTCGGAGGATGTAGCGCGGCATCGCTTCCGTTTTGTTCTGCGTCGATCGGTCTCACCCTTGTCCATGATGGAGCGGGGAGTATTGGCCTTCTTGATGCCCGGCTGACCAACGTAATCGTGCACCATGGGGCTCTTCGGGCGCGGATCTATAGAGTCGTTGGTGTCCCCCGCGATGATGCAATAGGACAACGACTTGGGGTTGACCACCACGTTCCGCCTGTGGTCTGTGTGTGACTGAAGTGACTGGAATCCGACATGTGGTGGAGGGTTGGTCGGAGTTGCCGGGTTGACTGGGTTCAGCATCAGCGGGCCAGGTGGGTTGACCTCATCGACTCCAGCAGGAGTAAGTGCGTGTGGCCGCGATGACTCGGCCAGCGACCGGCCGTGGGCATATTGTTGTTGCAGGCGACCTTGCCCGTCATGGTGCCGGCGACTGTGTGCCTCGTCAGCTTGGTTCAAGGTCTCCTGGATGAGCTGCATCATGTCAGCAGCGTTCTGAGTCATGCGGTGATGAAGCGCTATCATGCGGCCGAGCATTGCGACAGCTCTCTAAGATCAGCAGGAAGGGCAGGCAGCACTGTTTGAACCAGTGTATGAGCACCATGGTCAAGACGGACATCAAGAAACAGAAGCCCAAGGACACAAGAGTGCAAGAGCCAAAAAGAGCCAAAAAAGCCGAAAAGAGCCAAAAAAGAGGGACAACAAATGAGAGCCGCAAAGCCAAAAAGCTAAAAACCGGCGCTTGAGAGTTCTTTCGTGTTGGAGTCGCCGGTGGCTGAAACAGGTGTTGCAGGTCAGCTGACTTGTAGCCGGCGGACAAATAAATACTGCGAAGCTGATCCAGTGCCATCTGTACTGCTCTGACCGGATGCGCGTACTTGGTGGCAAGGGCTGACCGTGACCTAGCTCCGGAGAGAAGGGTGGAGAGGCTTCCAGCAGTACGTGGTCCTCTTATCTGCCAGAATTTGCTAGGGGTTTTGTAGTAAATCGCCCGGTCGCCCACATCGATGACGAAGCCGAGGAACTCTGAAGACCCCACTTGTTCCAGCACGATGGGAGCACCGTAAAAGTCAGCCTGGAGCAGTGCCTCCAATGGGGCTGCCGGGTGACCTGAGGCTGGAGAAGGGAAGATGACAAATCTATTGTCCACATATCTCTCCAAAAAGACGTTGTGACTGGTGAACCATTGTCCATAGATACGCTGCCAGATGACTTCGTGCCTTGTGACGCATATGTGGCTGAGAACTGGGCTCAGCTGAGAGCCAATTGCTGCACCATGGACTTGGCGCATGATGAGGGTCCCTACTTGAACATACATGCATTGGAAGCTGGACTTGACGATGGCTAGGATGTCCTCCATGTGGATGATGCGCGTGGTCGGTGTGCGTCCGTTTGATTGCTTGCCCGCAAACACTCGATTGTAGTGGGCAGTTGCCTGTGTTTCCACTGAGTACACGAAACTGGGTCGTCCTCGCTGGTGCTCGGCTAGTAGTTGCGCAACCGCTGCACACACTTGGTCCTGAGGGACACTGTTGAAGAGTCCGACCAAGTCGTCATTGTGGAAGGCAAGGGTGACTGTGTCGTCTGTGTTGTCAAAGTATTGCTTGATGTTCTGCCATATGCGTGGTGTGGGGTGTATCCCCCATGAGCATTTCCATGTGTCTGCGGCAATCTCGCCGAGAAGGATGGCGACTGCTTTGAAGAGCAGCCGGTGCACCACCTTGTGGTATGCTATAATGGTGCGCCCGACTTCCATTGCTTCTTCCGTTTGAGAAAGACTTTTCCAACTGGGATGGAGGTGGTCTTCTTCCGGTACGCCCATTTGTACCTCTGCTGCAGGTGCCCCGGAATTGCCTCAAGGATAATGGCCTCGGCTTGATCGGGCTTCAGTGTAGTGGCTGCAAAGGTGCCGGACTGAAGCCAGGTGTTGTGGAGGCCCTTGAAGTAGAGTTGAGGACAGAAGAACATGAGGTGGTGGTTGTCGTGATCTTCGTTGTGGCATACAAAGTCTTGGCCAAGGTGTCGATGAAGGATGTTGAGCTGATGCTTGGTAAGGGGCTGATGGGTGGATGCGTGTTGCCGATGTTGCTGGAATTGGCTGCGTAGGTGCTCCATGATAGGGGGGTGGAACTGGTCTAGTGGGAGTCCGTGATGCAAGCACCATTTCCGTAGGCGTTCGTGAACTTGTACTTCCACATAATACGACGCCAGCGCTGAGGTGTAGTGAACGTGATGGGGGGTACCAGGAAACCGGAACTCATCTAATCCCGCTGCCACATGACCTTGAACATGGGATAGCCAGGGCTGACTTTTGAGCCAGGCGTCGCATTGGCACGATGATGGCCCAGAGGATGTCAAGGGATAGCAGTCTTGAAATGGCGAGTAGTTCCACATGACTGTGTGGACTCGGGGATGAGGAGTCTCAGCAAGCTTCGTGCTGGGTAAGTGGAATGGAAGAGCCCAGTTGCGGTGGTCGATGACGAGACGACGAAGAACTTCTCGGGTGGTCCGTTGATAATCTGGGTGAGACAGCCACGGTAATCGCAATAGCAGGTTGATCCTGGGTTGCTGAAGCTGTCGAAAATCAAGAACTCGACGAAGAATGTTGCGAACTCGATGCCGATGAGGTTGTTCCACATTGCCGGACAACCTGTAGATGGCATAGATGTCCAGGTCCGAGTGCCGTCCGCTGCGAAGTCGTTTTTCTTCTTCCCAGGATTCAATGTGCTCCGAGGTGAGGCGGGCAATGATGGATGAGCGCTACTCGATGAAAGTTTCGGCCATAGATGGCGCAGCTCCTTCTTCGCAGCCGAAGGAAGAGGCGTTTGCCGAACCTGGACCAGGGTTGTTCAGCAAGAAACCTGGTGGCTGTGTATCCGGTGGAGATACGCTTGTATCGCCGATGAATGTAGGGCCAATTAAGCGACGGCTGATAAGTGCTGATCAGGGCATGTTCTTGAGTCCAGGTGACTGTGTGGTCGGGGTCTGTCAGGATGACCCAGGTGGCAAACTCATCATAGTTGTCGAAGTGATGCCACCATCTGAGTGCCGGCTCAGCATTGATAAATTGCCCATGTTGAATACCCAGTAACTTGGCTCTACGATTGTGCTCTCGGCTGGAATAAGTGATGCTGGTACTGCCAATGTATACATCGGACTGCGGGTTGACGGAGCGCGGAAGGTCAGGGCGGAGTTCTACTCGCTGCTTCCAGTACACCGCATTGGGCTGCGAGAAGTGGGTGAAGGTGTACATGTTCGGGTGGGTGCGCAAGCGGCGTAGTCGGCGCCTGAGTTCTGTGAGTGCATGTGTGGGACGACCGTAGTGATGAGCCATGAGCAGCGTGGACAGGGACTCGGCCCACATAGATAGTTGCTTGTTGACCATCGGCATGTTGAGAATTCTGCGACACGTAATGATGATCAGGTAGAGAACCTGATAATATTGGTAGGATGCGTGGACATCGAGTGGATGAGCGCCGTGAGGTAGGGAAGGAAGTGGTCGGTGCCGTGCTGCAAGCTGACTGGCCACATGGGCTCAGGGATGCCATAGTGTCTGGCAGCGCCGCATAGTTCTGAACGTTCATACTTGCCGAAGAGCTGCAGGAGAAACACCGTCTCCGGAGATTGAATAACCGGCATGCCATGTATCACATGCTCGAGCACCGAAATGTTAAGTGGGTTAACTTAGAACCACACCGGCTCGCAAACCCCCAGAACCTGGAACGAGAAAAAGAGAAAAAGAAAAAGCAAAGGAAGGACTCAGGGCAAGTTCCGGGCACACCTAGCAGCAGGGCCTTTTGTGCCAGCCGATTCATAGCTTGCTAACATCCTTCATCGTGAGCGCTAGCATCGCGTCTCTCACTTGCCATACATGTACAGCACCGTGATGAACTGTAGGAGTGCTCGCTTCGATCCCTTGCTCACCAGCGAGATAGTGGCGCCCCACTTGACTGCAATAGTTTTCAACTGCTCCATCGTGTCCGATGCCAGCTCCTGCTTGACGAGATCGAGGTAAGTCGCTTGGTTGGACAGCGTGCGTTCATGCAACCACGCTTTGAAGACTTTGTCCGTGAGACTGGTGGGAAGTGGGACCTGCTGGCCCTTGGGATTGCCCTGACGTAAAAGTTTTGGATCTAAGGTGATGTCCGGGGCGGCCTCCGGAGTCTTGCGCTTTGCCGGGCGTCGTTTGGGAGCTGGATCAGCCTCCGGAGATGGAACTGGTAGGGGGGGCCCTTGAGCATCCGACATCGCTTTGTTGATGTAGAGGGACTGGTCAGAGCGGCCAGGTGTGGGAGTCCAGGATGTGGTATTGGAAGGAGACGAAGACGGCTGCTTCTTGTCCGGTGTGAGAGTGATGCCTTTGTTCTTGTAGCGCTCAAGCTGATGTTCCAATTCGGCAATTTTGTGGCGGGTGAGGTTCTCCTGCTTGGTGACTCTATGAGGTCCACGATTTTGAGCGCGAGTGGCTCCATGAACTGCATAGCCTCGTTGCGCTTGTCAGGCGCATTGTCCGGGTGAAGGGAGCGGGCAGTCCGATCGATGTCGACCTCCCTGCCTCGCAAGGCTTTGAGGATTGATGTCAATAACACCGCCTCGGCTATTGTCTGAGCCATTACCGGTGTACTGTATCGCCCGTTCGATAGCGCTCGGAGTGCGTGATCTTCTGCTCCTCCCCGAAGAAGACGTGTCAGCGGAAGATCTAGAATTGCTGTTCCTGCGAGTCCGACCCGTCGAGACCACTGAGTGGGTTGAATGTGACGGTATAGTTGCAGGCCGCGGACTTCCGTTTTGTCGAGGAAGATGTCATCAGATTGAACGGTGCTGGGAAGTAGCTGCGCGTAGCGAGGCTGAGTATACTGCGTTGTATCGCCTTGGCCTGGGGTGCACGGGGCCGAAGTTGAACTGGTGGTGCTGGTGGTGGGGGCCGAGAACCTGTCTGCGTGTGGGTCGTGCCACCGCCATGATAGTTGTAGAACTGACCAGGAGGCTGCGGTGGGAACTGGTAGGCCATATGTGGAGGCCGAGGAGGATTGACTCGGGGTACTGCTTCCTCTCGAGGTTGGTGCTGCATGGATTCCATCCGGTTGGAGCTCGAGTAGGCTTCTGTCTGGGACTGCGGGACCGACCATGATGGAAGATGCGAAGACATCGGTTGCGAAGAAGGGGTTGCCGAAGTCGCCGGCCATGAGTAGGGCCACTGAGAAGCCATCAAGGGATGGGGGTTTATCTCTGGCACTTGCTGATTGATTGACCAAACGCTAGGCATAAGGCACAGGTTGTCACTGTGACAAAAGGTTTTCAAACAGAGGCCGGAACCTTTATTGTTGGCAAGAAAAAGCGATCATCACAAGCGGGTCAACACAAGACTAAGAAAATCACGTCAAGAAGACCAGCAAAATAAAGTCGTGCTTGCGTCAGAAGGCCCTAGCATGCACTTTTTGTCGCAAAATGCTGTCGGCGGGCGAAGACGGCAGTATGGCATTTGCAATGAAACATCATTAAGTGTCATCAGGTGCAGCAGCTCTTCTGATTGGGTTGCCAGCGTAGCAAGACCAGCGCATCGATGAAACTCATAGAAAGCAGGATTGCCGAAGTGGTAGATTGTGCATCTGATTCATCGCCTGATGCAGGTTCACGAGCGGAGGACACCTGTGGGTGGTTTCGCGTCGGTAGGCCATGCGAGTCCAACGATCTGGCTTGCTTCTGGAATCACCATCCAACACTTGCCTGACACACAGTGTATAACGTAGGGACGTTCACTGGAATCCAACGCCTCGATACAAGCTTGCTCTCCTCCTGCACGAATCGGCTGACAGGTGCCGATAGCTCGCCCAAACAGCAATAGTTGGGCCTTGTTGAAAGACATACTCCAGTTCTGACTCATCGTTCGGGCAATTTCTTCAGCATCGTAATCGGCGTGTCCAGTGATCTTCCAGCCTTGGGCGTAAAAGGCTGGGCACTCCGAGGAGTGCTGCCGGGATGGATGTATCTGCCGGCTTCGTAGTATACCTCGAGTACCGCCGACACTGGACGCTTGGGTCCAGAGCAGCATGGGTCGCGTCTTCGTTGGTTCCTTGAGCCGAACCGTGGCGCCAAGGTAGGGGATGGTCAGCATGAACCAGTGTGGAGTGATCTTGGAGTAGTGATGTTCCGAATTGACCTTCGCATAGTTCAGGGTGGAGTGCTGAGATGGTATTCCTGCTGCATTTAAAGTAGCGGCCACATAGTCCAGCTGCTCCTGATTAACCGGGATCCCGTCGCGGACGTACGCGAGGCGAGCACCTGAAGTTCTCTCCTCCACGGGTCGGACTGTGGGTTGGGGAGCAGGATCAGCGGTGGGTGTGCCTGTGGATTCGGACGTAGCTGCGTGCTTCTCGAGGCTCCGTGACTGGATGAGCACCGGTGGTCTTAGGGGCTGGAGCCGATGGAGCCCTGCTTCTGCTGCGCGGAAGTGGGGACCTGTTGCTTCTCGGCCGCCGGGATGAGGCTTTAGTTGCTGTAGGCACTGAAGTGGCGAGAGCCGATGCTGCCGTGGTTGAATGATCCGATTGTGCGTCCCTACGGGAGATCGGCGGTGGCGTCCTGGAGCGAGCTTGACTGCGACGCTGTGGGGGCACTGACTTGGAGTAGGGGGAAGCATTGTGGGAACGTGACCGTTCGCCCTCCGTTGTGCGGCGTGATCTTGCCGGTGGGTTGGCCGGTGGCGGCATCTGACCGGATGGATGAGCTGCCGAGGATGTAGGTGTTGGGGTCGGTGCTTTGGTCGTGGTGGTCACTGGCATTGGTATTGGGGGGGCCTGGTTGGGAGCCGAGAGTGGAGTAGCATGTGGAGGTGTGGGACCTGATACTGCCGCTTTCTGAGGGACCGTGGGAGTCCGCGGGGTTGCCGTAGAGGTCGGTGCGGTAGCCGGAGACGGACATGCTGTAGCTGGAGCCGTTGGGGTAGTTGGAGTCATTGGAGTCATTGGAGTCATTGGAGTCATTGGGGTTGCTGGGCGCGCCTTCACCAGGATTTGCGGCAGTGGGCCAGCAGCGGATCCGGGCCAGGTAGGAGAAGCATAGATAGGTACCGCTGCGACACTGGGAGCAGGGGATGGAGCCGAAGGTTTTGTGGCCCTCGAGGTACCGGACAATGTGCCAGTAATGCTGGAGGTCGGTGCCACAAGTGTACTCCTGCTCGGTGATGCTGTCTGGCTCACTGGTGATCTGGGTGGCGTAGGACCCGCTGTGTTCTTGGCGGCCTTGGACATAGGGCCTGCTGAGTTCGACATCGGACCTGCGTTGGGTCGTGGCATCTGTTGCCGACAATTGCGAGCCAAGAGCAAGCTGACGGCGTCATGGGTTCTTGCCTGATGTGTCGGGTGGTCTGGTGGTTAGTCAAACAGTTTGTCTGACTTGAAGAGGTCCACGGAAACAGTCAAACGTCTGGGAGAAGTCCAAGCCTGTATTGAGAAGGTCAGCTGGAACAGTCAAGCGTCACGAGCGACAAGGTCCGGTAACAGTCTGTAGAAATTGTCATTGCATGAGTCGAAACAGATGCCCACAAAGGGGATCAAGACACTGACCGAAGCCCGGACGCAGTGCCTAAACACACTTGATATGAGACGGCGAAACTGCCAAGGTGCACCCCCAAGCAACTGAAAGGTGAAAAGCGGAAAGTGGAGTTTCGGCACAACGTACATGCTACGTCTTTCCTTCGTGTGGCCCTCATCAGGGATGCCATCTGCCACACCAAGTACTCCACGAGCAGAGGTCCATTGCGGTGGCATCCGACTCCAAAAAGAGAGAGAGAACACCGCGGAAACCCCTTAGGAACAGGGGGGGCACACACACACACACACACACACACACACACACACACACACACACACACACACACACACACACACACACACACACACACACACACACACACACACACACACACACACACACACACACACACACACACACACACACACACACACACACACACACACACACACACACACACACACACACACACACACACACACACACACACACACACACACACACACACACACACACACACACACACACACACACACACACACACGAGCACACACAGACACAAACCACGGACACAGAGACACACACACACACACAGAAACAGACACAGACAGACACACAGACAAACCGACAAACAGCCAAGCAGGCCGGCTGGCAGGCATGCAGACACACACACACACAAGCACATACACACAAAGGCGCAGAGACACAGAGACGAACAGAGACACGAAGACACGGAGACACACACAAACAATGTGCAGGCCCAAATAATTCAGATTTGGCTGTCGGGTGCTTCAATACCACATTTCCTTCTGATCACAAGGAAACCCCATCTGTGAATGTTTATTTTTGCCCTTCATATGGCTGTGGCTCAATAAAATGTACCCAAATGGCACCTGGGTAAATGGAACCAAAGATCAAAACCTGCGGTTTGCCCTAGTTCTTTCATTTTGAGCCCCACCCATATCACAGATGTTTGCTGGACGAGAGACTCACGCGCGCGAGCGCGAGCAAAAACCGCCTCGAGGCTGAGGCGCCGGGCCTGGCGCGGCTTGGAATCGGCGCGCCAGAGAGTTTTGGCTGGTATCAGGGACAGGTCGTTGCACAAGCCTGAGGGGCTCCCTGGAAAAACCAGGAGGTTGAGTGGAAAACCATGGCTGAGACATGTACTGGCTTAGCCCAACCTGGCGGCCCCCCTTTTTCCTGTGAGCCGGTCAAGATGTTTTTTGGGATATCTTTGGCAGGAATTGTCAAAAGCCGGGTGGTTCAATATGGAGCTTCCGTCGCGGACTTTTCTAATCCAACCGATGCAACCATCAAGGAATCTGGTATGAGGATCTTGTGAATGTTCTGGATCCTGGCGCCATGAGGAGGTCATAATCCACAGTCAGGCCTCACTGAAGTTCCATGAAGTTTCACGGGGCACCGTTTGGTACCTGATGTTAGAAGTTACAATCGTCGCACTCCGCTAGCGCGATATATTTTTCTAGGAAACTCACAGTGCAATCAAAACCCTCGGTTTCTGGTAGACCCACACAACACCTGGCGCGTGCGTGCGTTTTGGGTGGAATCCAGTGAGTCATCACCTGGTCAAGTGGTCAGGACCCAAACCAATGTAAAGAATCAACAGGGGCGGTTATCGGATACCCGTCACCCATTTATCTGCAACTTTTACGGATCCCCAAGTAAAGGACCTTTTACGACGGTGAGCTCCTTTTTGGCACCCAGCTCGCCAAATGCAGATGCTTGGGACTGTCCCAAGCTTAAGCTACCCGGGGATTTGTGGCTCTTGGCAGGTTGGCCAAAAGGGAACCCGCGTCTATGAAACTAAAGCCTGGCATAAAAATTCAGCAACAACTCAGCCAAACTCGCCTCCACGCCTGGATGGTTGCTCAGGAAAATCTCTGGCGACTTGCTGTTTACATGAATTTCTATGCAGCTGGGGAGGTGAGTGACTTCATTTGGCAAAATTCTCTGTGAGGACACAAAAGTACTCAACCTTTAGACCCAGAACTGCCAAGCCACGAGCTACGGTGGGCGGAGGCTTCAGATGCCAAGTCCTGACCTCCTGAGTTCCTGGACTTTCTTTTGGGAAGACCATTTCGTTGCCGTTGACCCCTCTAAAAAGTTTGACTGGTGGGTCCAATGACAAATCCGTTTCCAAAGTTAAAAAGTCCAAAGATGCCACAGGCAACCAACAAGTCTAGGAACCTTTTTGCCAATCCACTCGATCGGTGAGAATCTGACCCTGTTGAAGACATCTGAAAGGCCTGCCGAACCTCCCTGGCAATTCTCAGCCCCTTCCGTGCATACCCCAGGCGAAACTCATGGTGATTTGACTCATCGACTAGGAACTCAGACCGGAGCCCCCTTTATTTGGGTCATGAATTCAATCCGTGAGTCTCCTCTTCCCCTAAAAACTGCAAGTTCAAGCCTGTTGCCCCCTGCAAAGTAGTTGTGCCACCGCCGAAAAGTTACAAGTCTGGTATTGGAGTAAGAATACGTCCTTACAAGACCCTGGAAATCCAAGAGTGCAGGAAAAAGGGGGTATCTGCACAGAAACTGTTTGCGCAAAATCGTCCTCGGGTCCATGCAAATGTTCGACAGGCCGTCTTTAAGGCTTTTTGTATTACACCCTTGGATAACATCCAGATCCTAAGAAACCTATGTTGCGGCGGGAATAGGATCGAAAAGGTGTACAGGCAATCCCAGCACAAAGTATAAATGATTTGAACCAGAGTGAGCATCGAAGAATGGTCTTCTTGTGGATCTGTCCATAGTGGATCTGTTCTGGCTCACGATGGCTCTGACTCGCTGAATCTTGAAACGCGCTTGGCCCCAAAGGTTTACCCAAGCCCGCAACAAGCAGGTCCAGGAAGTACCATCGGGCCTCCGGCGGAAGATAGGGCAGCCTGAGGCCACAACGGTGTCGCTTCGCCAAGGGCGGGTTGCTTTGTTTGGGGGTTGGGGCTACCCAAAGGACCAGGCAAAAAAGAGAGCTGCAATCACCTCTTGATTTTGGCACTTTCACAAATTACGAAACACACACTGATTTGGTGAGCCACCAAGCCAGGCAAAAAAAGCCATTGCATCGCAAAACCAGCAAGCAAAAGGGGAAACGATGTTGACTCTATGCCTAGCATTTTGAAATTGCAAAAATCAACGCAACCCCATCACACTAGAAAAGTCCACCTCGCTTAAGTTCTGACACAGGGTCCCCCTCCCAAAGGTGTCCTTGACCTTGGCTGTCCTTGGCCCATCTTGGCACATGGCCTAAGCCCTAAGCCCTAAGCCGACCTATCCAGGGCTCAAACAAAAGGGCCTTTCCAACATGTGGGACTTGAGACGCTAGATTTGGGGACGTGAATGGGATCCAGCTGAAAGTTGGTTTCCTGAGGTTCAAGCGAAACCAGCAGAACATCCTCACCAAAGGGTCACCATTTTGACGAAGACGTGGGATCCCAAAGAAAAAACTCCAAAGCTTGGAACAGGAAGCCCTTCCGATTTTGCAGCTCAGAAATCCCTAGGCTAAGAACTGCCCTACCCTCGCGCCCAAATTGACATATTCTAAGGCCCAAATCCACACACACCCAGAAATCATTTTGCTCTACAAATCATTGATCTTGGGGTTTCATGTTCATCTGCAGAGGAGCAACCTTCGCTGGTTCTCAGTCTGAAGTAAATGACCATTATGAGCCATCCCGTGTGGTTTCCTACGCAATCCCTAGGCTCACACCCAAAACCTTTGTGATTCCCTGCCAAGAACCAGCAAGTGAATTCACAAGTCCTGAACTAAATGAAACCACCGGGTTTCCAGGAGCAATCATTAATTCTGCTGGTTTTGTGCCAAATCCATCGGCGAGCTGATCATTGGTCCAGACCTCTGTACCCCGGCAACGCTTTCCCTTCTGACAGGCGCTTTGGTTCGCGGGGAACTGCCGCGTCACTGGCCCTGTGAAACACATGCCTGGGAAGTCGCACGTTTCGTACCCAACAATACCACCAGAAACCCAACAGAGGCAAACCCGGGCCTTCCGATACCTCGAGGAGATGTTTCAAGTTTCTGCATGCCCCGCTGCGCCTCACCACGCCCGTGGATGAGTAGCGCTTGCTCAGCTCCTCCTCAACCTGAATGTGAAGGCTCTTTCTTCGGGAGCGGTTTTTGCGGAGCTCGATATTGAAGCCCAAACCGACTCCTCGAGAATCTTAACGCTTTCCATCGTTTGCCAGACAGTGCAACATCGGCTTCCCTTCACCCATGCTTCGGGCCAAATGGCTTCAAAGGGAAAACTTGTCGCTGAATGCGTCAACCTTGGGCATAAGGTCAGTTAAAGCACGAAAAGGTCAAGAAAGGGCCCTGTCGGCAAGCATGCGCACCGCGCCTCCTGAGCATCAGGCGTCGCAGCTGTCGCATTGGCTTGACATCCATAGAGAATGTGGCAACGATCAAATCAAAGCTCGTGCGAACATTGTAAACCGGCCGCCCGTTTCAAACGTGAGCAACCTCTCATTGGCACCCCCAAAACAGAAAGGGTGCTAGCCCAAAAGGTATGCGTTGGAACCATCCCTCCCCCGATTGGCTCTGCTTGATGCCCATCCCCATGTCTGCTGAATATCACTTCATGGGATTTGCTTCATGGGCGACTCACAGAAGTGATAAACTGGCCTGCCCCAGAAAAAGACAACACATAACCATGTCCATGGTCAGAAGTCCCAATATGCTGGGGCTTGTTGTTGTGGTTCCTCCTCAATCGACTCCCAAGATGCGCACCGCATACTGTCATGGTTCCATTACAGACTCTGGCCGAGAATTCGTAATTCTGAACATGGCCAGTTCCAACTCTTGCAATGGTTGTCTAAATTCCCACGGAGTTCCTGTTCTTCTAAAGGGGATGTGTTTGTCGTCACAGAACGGGTCATGATTCTAGGGTACCTTCCCCATTCTTTCCAGGATCCTTCTTTCTAGCAAACCTCCGGAATCCCAGGGAAAATGGCTGGTTTTTGAGAAGAACGATGGTTAAAAAGAATGGGGAATCACCCCCTAGAATGATCTTTTTCTGGCCTGGTGTCGGCTCATCAGCATCTTCAGCATGGGCCGAGAGAAGCCGCCTGTTGGGCAAATGGAAGAAGGTGACACCGGAAAGGGATCCGCTTACTGGAAACCCGCTTGTGTTTTTGGTGCAACCCCCCAAACAAGAGACGGTTTAATCTGCCAACCATCAATTCCAGGTTCGCCCATGGGCAAATCAACCGCTATGCCTCGACTTTTGTCGATTTCGATTCACATCACTTCCTGGCTGCGGGGGGCTGGCGCCAAAAAGACCACTTACTTGTTGACCACTACGGTTTTGCCCAAAAGTTTAAAGCCCATGAGCTCAGGGAGTGAGCTTCTGCTTTTCCCCTCAGAGCAGGAAAGGAGCTGCCTGGCGGCAGCCGCAGCCCTTCCACCGTTTAAATCATTTGCTCGTTTATGGGTTCTTACTTGAGGTGCCGTGTGATACTCCAAGCAGTAAGCAGTTACCATGACCATGTCCCTGTCATTTTGTTAAACCTGGGGAAACCGGCGTTCTCATCGGGGAAGCTAAAACACCAGATTTCAAACGGAAGGCTACAACCAAGAGCGCGGCTTTTCCTGGCCTCTCGGGACCCACGAGTCTGGACCGAGGCTTCCCTGAGTTGGGTATAGCTCTGATGTCGCGTGCAAAGATCAGAGGGATTGGAGACCAAAGGCTCCCTCGCTTCCGATCCGTGTGCTCATTCTCAACGATCCCTCGATCCGTACCAAAATCCTGCCTTTTCAGCCCCGGATTCAGGAGCATCACAAAGGGCAAATGATCATTTGCAAAACGGGAACAACGAAAAACCCGCCCCAGAAAGGAACCTGCCACTCTTGTTTTATGCCCAGACCCGCGAGCTTCATAGAATTTGCCCAGACAGGCCAAACGCGGCTTCAACACGGGATGCGTTCTGAGGGTATGCTTTTCTGGACTTTTGAGGCATTCAGCCTGCTGGGAACAATGAGAAAATCTGTCCAGTGAAATCAATGTCCTTCCAAACCCACAGGCACCAATTCATTTCAGCAAACGGATACCCTGAGGAAGTTGTGCGTTTCGAAACATCGAAAAAGGAGACCCTCAAAAAGTACCCCATGTAGAACAAAAAAGGCCTCGCCGCCTTCAAAAAAGCCGCTCGCCGGCACGCGGCACGCGCAGGCGCAAGCGCACGCGCGCGAGGTCTGCCTGGGCTGGGCGCCGGAGGGCTGCGCGCCGGGCTCGGCGTCGGCACCTCGCCGGGAATTTGGGGCGGGGGGGGGGAGCTTCTCGTGCAAAAAAGGAGAAGAAGAAACGAAACGCGAAGCCGAAGGTTTCAAGGCTTGATGCGTTCTTCCTCAAAGAATGTTGCGGGCTTGGTGGGCTCCGTGGCGTGGAACCTTGACTTCTTGTCAATGGAAAGAACCAAGGACAATGCCCGTTGGATCCCCGAATTGACAGTGGATGGCTGAAATTTCAGAAAGTGAACGTGCCGACCGGTTGGACGACTGAGCTCAGAAAGTTGATTCGCCCGAACACTTGTCGTTGCCCGAATGTCCGGGTGCTCTACAAGACTGGGACCCCCCCTCTGTTACACCGGGGATTTTGGTTGGTTTCCACAAACCATCTCGCGCTTACTGGTTCCAAGTCACACTCACATTTCAGAGTTAGCATCAAATACATCAAATTGGCGACACCCAATCAAATCATGGAAGGAAAATCCCAAAACGCCAGTGCAGAAACTGCTTGGTTGCTGTAACGACCCCTCTGCAAAAAGCAGTTTAACTTTTTCTGGGCCTGATGGAAAACATTCCACCGTTTCCAAAGAGGTTAAAGTCCAAAGATCCAACCAAATAAATAGCCATGAAGGTAGTGTGCTGTTACCCGGAACGAACACACGGAAGCTGGAGACTGCAACTTGGAGAGTCCCCATGTTCTTCCCATAGAAACAGCTTGTTTTCTGTCCGAGCCGGGTTCACACAGAAATGCCTTTGAGGCTCAGGTTTTAGCCACAAAGACCAAAGGCTTCACTTTTATGGAAAACAAACCCTCTGTTTCCCAAAAGGTTAAAGTCCAAAGAATTCGGCGGAGCAGTCCAAGCACCGCGAGTGACCGCTTCTTCCAAAACCGTCCGTCGCTTCTCTCCGCCTCTGACTTCGTTGGCTCCGGCGGAGCCGCCGGAGCCGCCGGAGCCAAACCCTGCGTCGGGTCCTGGAGGTCATCGTTTTGAGCTCCGGGAATCGCCAGGTCTGTGGCCAAAAACGTTGGTGGCTGGAAGAAAATGCTCTGAGGTGCCCCATGGCCAGCCATGCGGACATCTCCGGAATCCTCAAACAGCTGTCTGTTTTGGAGAGCATGCTGGCTTGAATCGCAGTGCATGTGACCAAGTGGGTTTGAAACACCAAAAGGAAAACCACATGTTTGTTTTGGCGGGGGTCCCATAAAAAAGATACACCCATGTTCTTCTTTGGCAATAGGAGAGCTTCCTGTGGCGGGTTTTTCCAGCCGAGCTCTACTTTCACGGTCGGATATGGCGGCTTTAGCCCGTCCGGGTCGACACCGCCCCGAAACAACGCATCTTGGGGTTCCATGGAAAACAACTCGGTGAAACAAGGAAGGAGCATATGTATATACATATATACATTCATCATGAAATGATGGACATCATATGTTTGTTTCAATTGGTATCCTGAAGAGGTTGATGGCTATCCCAAGCAAAGTGGTCTAGTTGGAGCCTCGCCCCGGGGCAACTTTGAGAGTCCCCCATGTCCAAGACCATAGAAACAGCTGAAATTCTGTCCGATGGGTTCACACATGTAACGCCTTTGTCGGGGGGGTACTGATTGTCACATTTTCGGTGGGAACATCCACAGGACACGCGCTTTGGGCGTCAACCATTGTGACGTAGAGACATGACTGGGGTCCCCAGATTTCCTCTGGCTACTTTACCCAAACCCGATATAGGTTTAGACAAGCTGCCCTGCTTCAAGGGAAACAAACATGAGACAATACTATACAATACTGTGGGTATATGGTCCAATTTGGGGGGCACCCAAAATGGTGGATTTGTCTCTTGGGAAACTCCTTTGAACGCCTAAACAAAGCGAACTCTAGCGGCAAGGTTAACCCTGGCTCCGGGAAACCCATACCCTCAAACAGACGCAACCGCAACCGAAGGTATCCTTCCGCTGTTGAGAAAACACCAAAGCACAAGGTAGCCATACCTCACCCTTAGTGACCCGGAAAGTTCACCTTCTGTTGCCATGATTAAACAAGGGGAAACTCAAAGGTCAAAAGCTCGGTTTGCTTTGGTCGCAAGCGACTGTTTTGAAGGGCCCCCACCAAAAAAGAAACCAGGAAGGCCAAAACGGATTTGAGCCAAGTCTAAGATGACCACCCCAGCTGAGTTTTTCCTGGCTCGACATTCACCAATTTTCCATTTGCCTAAGCCCCCCTGGAAAAATAACAGCTTCCCTTTAAAACCAAAGAGGGAAAATACCAAAATCCTCCACTTGGTCCTCGCGTAGAGGGGTTAGAATAAGGGTACTCTTTTTTCTGTAGTCTATTTTAGTAGGGAACCCTCCCCCAAAAAAAGGGGTTAGAGAAGGGCACTGGGGGAGCTTGGAAGCAACTCCGGACGCGTCTCCTCGCCCAAATCCCCGCGAGGCGCCAGCAGCCGCCGGGAGCGCACGGAGGGCCCGCCATGCCGCGGGCCGAGCTCCTGGGGTCTCTGCGGTGGCTTTTGAAGTTGGTGCCCGTTTTGGGCTGGGTTGTTACTGGGTTGAGACGTTGGAAGGGGAGCAAAAATAAATAAATTTTAGCAGCTAAGTGGGTGAATTTCCCACCAAACCACAACAAGCAAAGTGTAAAGTGCTTCCCAACAACAACCAAGATTAAGAAAAACCAAAGGAAGTGGTACCCGTTTTAAGGGTTGTTTGAAGGAAGACAAAAAAGGGCAACCATTTCTTCCGCTGCTTTTCTGTTTTTGCGGCGGGGGTCCAACAGAAGGAGGCACCCCTCTTGGGTGTGAACTTTGATAGACCCCTTGCTGGACATTGGATTCATGCCCAGCACTTGTGAGGTGGTCCCTATTTAAGTTCATCAATGTGTTTGTCTCAACGTGGTGGACCACTCCCCCCAATTTTCCACTTTAAAAAAGGGGGTTCTTTGGATTTCTCTTAAAAACAAATTTTACCCAAGCACAACGCATTTTGCCGGCATTTTGTCCGACGCACCGAAGGAGTTTTGGGACAAAGTCCAGCATCTCGAGCGAACAAACGTGAGGGGTGGGTAATTTCCTTGAGTTTCGCACTCGGATCGTACATTAATGTCATCTTCTCGTTTGGAGGTCCCCTTGTTTGATTGAAAGGCAGCATGTGTAAGCATCAAAAAAGAACACTTGGTATGAACCTTTGATTAGTGGGTGAATTGAGTTTGGTATGTTGTTGATGCTGGTTGGCAACTCTCGTTCCCTTCAAACGTGCTTGACGACAATTGTGGTGGCCAACACAAAGCTTGGTTACTCTTTGTGCTCAACCCAGTCCGTCGGAATCGCGGATCGTGCCAAACAAAGCCGTCACAAAATGAAATCAATGAAACCCTACCCACAGTCAAATTATTGTTCCTTTTGGAGATGTGTTTTAACAGGTCCTTTTGCCGCCAAAAACAACCAAACATACAAACGAAAATCCAGTCACGGTCTCCTTTTGGACCACCTTCCAAAACCGGATCGATCGATATGCTCAAGATCGGCCTTGTCCAGAAGGTCCTCCGCGTGACTGCCTCTGAGGCACTGGAAAAAGCAGCACCTCAGTTCAATGCCAACCCCTGGAGGGTGTATATTTATATTTATGTGCCAACTGAGTTTGGAAAGTGTTGGAAAGCATGCAGTGTTGTGTGGAAAGATGTGGTCGTCTTTGTTTGGGGGAGGGAGGAGCTACCGTAAATAAATGAACATATATGTGTGTATATAGCGAACCAGAATATATACATATATATATATACACATTTTCCTCTCATCCGCAAACATGGAGCCTCACAGGGGGATCCTGGAACCCTAGCTTCCTTAAAAGGGACCGCGTCATGGGTTCTATGTTAGCGGACCAAAGGATATCTGTGTGTAGATGTACAAATAGAATACGTATGTATGTGTCTCTCTCTCTCTCTCGCGCTCTCTCTCTGTCTGTCTCTACGCATAGAAAATATCTAATATCATATGTATCCTTCTGATTCTGCGACCGTGTTTTGGCGGGGACACGCTCCATAACTCTGCCAAATGGTGGGCGCCACCTTGAAAAAAAGCGCTTTGATATGCACCACAAAAAAGTATGCTTGGGGACTGTTACCTTTGTTCTTTGCTACAAGTTTGAAGCGAGTCTTGGCCTCGTGGCCAGACTATGCCTTTTGACCTAACGCAAACTTGAATTCAGTTCCGTTTTGACCTGTCTGGCAAATCTTGTTTCAGATTAAGGGGCGAAATCACGATGGTGGAAATCATGACGAGACAAGACAACTTGTGGAATGAATTTCAGGGTTCGCCCCCGAAAGGGTGGAGCTCTTTTGGCCGTGAGTCAAGCGTGAGCGCCCCATTTTGGCGTGAACGGCCTTGTCATCAGCCCCCAAATCTGTTCAATGGCCAAAAGGCGCTGCAAGCGACAAGCAGGCAGCCTGCACGCATCTGGCGATTGTAGACAGACTACCTGCCAGGCTTGCTCCAAGAGGTTCTGCCCGCAACCAAGTAGGATCGCCAGCTTGAGGCACACCGCGCAAATCCACAGCAACATGACATCACTGACAATCCACCTCAACCCGTGCTTGGCCACATCATTGCAGGTTGAGTTTTGCCTGTGGTGCGCTGCCACCCCCAAACAGTCACACGCGGGCGCAAATGCCGCCGACATGCTCGGAAATAGTTCTGCGTTGTGTTCTGAGTGGTCCGGGTCTTTACCTCCAGAGAGCCACAGAGGTCCTGGAACCAACTCTAAACTACCAAATTCCCCCAACGACCACAGTTCCCATTGTATGAGGAGCCGGATGACCTCCACGGATGGGAAGGCAAAATGGAGCGAAGGCTAGGGGCAGCGAACCACCTCCTGGAAAACACCGCAAAGCTGCGATCTGGTAGTGTTCGTGACTCGAGTGTGAAGAAGAGCATGGAAACGAAGTGGGCCGAATGGAAAAGGACAAGTGCCCTGCCACCAGCGGAAAGACTGCCGGAGAGACCAGCGCCGTGGAGTAGTGCTGTTTCGGTCCAATTGCTTGCCTGGCTTCATACTGAGCCACCGCAGAGGGTTCCCTATGCCCGGACGACAAGGACATACATTACTTCGACCATTGCCAGTTGGACGTTGTGTCAAGCTGAAGCAACTCTGGGCCAAGACCTCATGGCCAGGAACGCGGATGTCCCCTTTGCCCCGTGCGGACTTCTGGCCCCTCTGATTGCGCAATATTTTTCAATCCCTTGCTTCCTACTTTTGTCCACGCGTGACCTTGTGCGTAGTTGTCCATTCTTTTTGCGCAGAAGCAAGCAAAGAAATGCGGAGGGCCGGGCTCCACGGTTTCAGCTTCCGCTTGCTTTTTGGGTTCCCAGGCTTGCCTCGTTTTCTTGGGTTTTGGGCTGGTCTTCTTGCGAAGGGCAGAGCCGCGCAAGCAGTGCCGCCGAGCATCATTGCGTGAGCAGCTATCTGCGGCATGTCTACCCCTTCGCGCCATATGCTCGTAGCTTTTCAGCCAGCCTCAGACCTGTACTCCCAAGGCTTTGAGCCAAAGTGCAATTCCGAGATGGACGTGAACATGCTACCCTCAACTCCGAGAAGGGGCCCTCAGTGAGCTTCAGCTGGTATTCTTGAAAATCCTCGGGAGCGGGTTTGCTGGTTCGCTCATCTAACCACGCAAGATCTCCACGCGGACTTCTGCCGGAGCCTGCCAATTTGTGGGGTCAAGAAGAGAAGTGTCATATTGCAGCGGCTTTGCCGCCAACTGGCGCGCGATCTGGATAGTAGGAGCTGATCTGGACAAGAGGCCCAAGGTTGCCTTTGCATAGAGGCAGGCTGCCAGGCTCGTGAGGTCCAAGCAGCGTCGCAGGATTGCTTCTGGACTGCGCAATTTGTCCCTGCGAGCGACGCCAATGTCGGCCAAGGCTGCGGCTGACCGCTTCCCAAAAACTTGGATTTGCGGCGTGTGTAGAATGCAATACGGGATTGTGCGAGTTGACTTGAAAAATATCGTTGCCAGGTTTTCGTCTGACTGGTGGGACAGTGGAAGATGTGGGGTTGCGCTTAGAGGAGGGAAGAGGGTGGAGCGGGGGCGGCAAAAAGGTTGGGAGCACATGTCAAATTCTTCCTACCAGCGTTTACCATCTAGCTTTACCATCCGGCATTGCTCTCATTTTGTGCCTTCTTCCTCTTCTTCTTTGCCTTGCTCCGTGGCCTCCATTTCCCAGCCCAAGCCTGTAGGCATTGGTTTTCTGTTGGCAGTGCCACCACGCAACATGAAACTATTTGTGTGTGTTGGAGGGAGCGTTGATAGAACAGAACAGTGGTATGTTGATGGTGGTAGGCATAAGGATGTACAGCTTAGTGGACTGCTGTAAAAGTCAACCAGTAGAAAGCACATGGCGGCACATGATGGCACATGATGCTTGGTTGCTCAAGACGACGCAGCTTTTTGGGAAGAATCAACTTTGATGAATGCTCTTCTGGGCTTAAGGGCCAGCACGTGTGATCACACATTGAATTCAAACAAGCATGTGAAGACTGAAGCAAAGCCTACCCTTGAGTCGCAACATCAAAACATGCGGGATGTGCTCGGCAGACCAATCAGGTCAATCACCCCATGTTAATAACCAGACTCTACTTGGTTCCTTAGAGTTGCTCCCATATGCAACAGCAGCCGTGATCGCTGGAACGTCGGCTGATCACTGAAAAGCGCATGGAGGCGAATGGGCATGGACCACCCACCTGGCTAGCAGGCTCTTTGTTTCGACGCCTCCACCGCCTGCGGACATGTCAACATGGATCATGGATTTGTTTGGTAAGCAAAGCGAGGCATATCGCGGCATCCTCTCATCGCAACTGCCAGGGCATAATGGCATTGCAAAGCGACCTAGACTGCTATCATGTAGTTGTGAAGCATGCAAAGTATTTTCAGGCGCAAAGTACCTACCTCTTCCGCAACATCCACCACCTTCACAGACACGGAGGCCAAGGGCGTCCCTGGCAAAGATCCTCCGGCTTTAGAATTGCCAAATGCCGCGAAGGGATGCGGGCAATGATGGTGGTGCGCACGTTCAAAGCTTCCACAACGCCAGCAGCGCCAACTGCCATGTGGTTGGCACTGCACGCAGGGGCGGCGCGGAACCATGGCTTGAGGTCTTCAGGGGCTGCTGTGCGTGGGGGGTCGCCCGGCTGCATGCTGAGGCATGCAGCCAGACCTCTGTGCAAAACCACCTCTGGCAAGTGCAACGAACATGACCCTGGCTTCTTTTTGCCCTTGGTACGCCAAAGTCACCGCAAGCAGTGGTTTCGATTGGCTGGGGAATTTGAACTCAGAACTCCCTCCTCTTCAAACCAGATGGGAACTCTGTGACTCTGCAGAGCTGTCTGCGCGCCCGATGTTTCAATCCATGCCAGATAGCGCAGCGACGTGCCAACCACGTGCGGCTGTAGTTGAAGCGGGTTCTGTGTCGACGCATGCTCCGTAGCAGCGCACCACTCTGTGAAAGAGGAGCTGCGTGTGCAGCCGCAACAAAAAGCTCGCTTGAGGCCAACACACGTTTGCTCTTTAGGCGCCCATCCATTCGACAGAGCAGCCCTGCGTCCACAGCTTCTCCATGTCTCGCTTGGCCTTTGGCAGCGCCTGTGCCATCACAGTCACGTCTTGCTGCAAGAATTGCACTGCGTTGAAGCTGCCGCCGCGCACAGCGGTTGCTTGGTTGTCTTGTCGACAGCGCGTACCACCTGAGCAGCAACACTCACTCCACCAAATTCTTTCAATAAGCCAAGATTTCCACTACGCCACCAGGACCACAAGTCTTTTGAAACATGCTGAGCCTTCCGTGGCTCGAGCACGCTTTTCCACCGGCGCCCTTCCGAAACTCCAGGTTCACACACGGAGCGAGGCTTGGTCATTCCTCGTTTAGCGTCAGTTCAAAATCATGGTTGTGCAAAATAGGCCCAGGTGCGATCTTGCTTCAGAACCCTCCCTGAAAGCTGCTCTGGCGACGCACGCAAGAAACATATGGATGGGCGCCGTCCGGAGGTGGCTTATGACGGTTTTGACGGTTTCAGTCACCAGCGGAAGGCAGTTCATTGCAGTTGTGTGAAGTGGCAAGGTTGCGGGCTTTCAAGTCAGATCCTCGGAGTTTCCCTCCTGCAGCGACGATGGCACAGCGCCCGTGTGTGCCAACAACACTGCTCAGCAAAATCTGGCTTCGCACGTGGAGCGCACAAAGCATGGGGGCCAGTGCGCGGGGCGACTGCACACATTCAAAAGTGCAAACATGAACATGCACGCGCACACACACATATCCAAAAAAGCTATGGACAAGGTGTCAAAGGGCAGGAGCCAAGGGACCAGGAACCAAGGGACCGACCTGCCAGATGGTGTGTGTCACCCTGCAAAAAGCATTTTGATATGCGACACCGAAGCGAATCTTGGCCTCGTGGCCAGTGGGTGACTTTTGACCCAACACAAACTGGAAATCAGTTCAGTTTTGACCTGTCTGACAAATCTTGTTTGAGATGAAGGGGCGACATCTCGATGGTTGAAACCATGACGAAACAACTTGTGGAATTCCAGGATTCGCCCTTCAAAGGGTGGAGCTCTTTAGCCGTGAGTCAAGCGTGAGAGCCGCCCCATTTTGGCGTGAACGTCCTTGATTTGGCGCGAACCACTTAAACTGCGAATAAACCGCGAGTAAACCGTGAGTAAACAGACGGACAAAATTCATGTGAGTAAAACGCATTGAAATCTGGTCCACTGACGTCAGACCCCTCAAAAACTGGACCGTGAGTAAACCGTCCACCCTGTTTTGGCGTGAAAGACCCTGATTTGGCGCGCCAAATCACGTCCTGGCCAAGTGGGGGAGCGATCGCACCCCCGCACTTTTGAGGAGTGTCTGTTCTCAAAAAAACAGGATACCGGCTGCGCGCAGCTAAGTTGCGCTGGGCCAGCATTGAGCCAAAACAGCCGCGTTTGCAGTGAAAAAACATAATTTGTTTTTTTTTGCCCTGACCTTTGAAACACCCCAGTGAAAACTGTGCCTTTTCTGCGGTGAAACACCCCAACAACAGGGTGCGTTTGTGACGGGGGCACTCCGTAACTTTTTCCCGCCACCTTCTTTTTGCGGGTGGTGTGTTGCACGACCGTGTTTTAGCGGGTGGCTGGAATCTGAAGGTAGGTGTATAAAGGCACCCAACGTGCCGTTTTTTTTTTAGGTACGCGATTACGTTCGAATCACCGATTTCTGCTCGACCCCCTACAAAAGCCCCCCCCCCACCCCCGGAAAAAACGCTCGATCAAATCCACTTCTTCTATCCGGAGGAAGGCGAGCAATTGTTACTTGTTTTTTCGTAAGCAAATTGCACTCGTTTTGCGGATATTTGCGCTCGTCTTGCACTTCGATGTCTGCTCGCTCCTTTCAGCGACCGTGGGGGTCTCGCGCCCGAGGTTCTCTATATATCGGGTTCCCTTTTCAGGTTGGTCCTCAGATTCGAAATGAGCAGAACTCGGGAGAGGATGAAACAGCGGGCAAAGATGTCAGGCAGTCGACCAAACCAAGCTATTCGTTGAAACATCTCGAAAAGGACCAAAGGGACCCCACCACATTTCTACCACACGTTGTTGGGTTGAGCTTCGGAACCGGCAGTCAAAACTGAAAAACATGGTTCGAGGACCCAAACACATCCGCAAGGCGACACGTGCTTGACAAATCTGGAGGCGCATGAATCCACGCAGTAATCGCCCCAGCCACTTCCCAACTTTGTGAAAACTGCTCTCTGCCCGTCATTCAAATAAGATCAAAGAACGCAAACACACCATCGATGACGATCAAGCTGGGTTGCGGCTGGGAAACAAAGCCGTGAGAAGCAAACTGAAACCAGTGCCATTCATCTCAATCAAAATGATCGGAACGGACACCTCTCAATTTGAATCGCCAAACAAAACCCGAGTAAGAGTTAGCAGGATCTGTGTCGGCTTCATAGATACAAGACCACGGGCTTTGGGTTCTCATACAACGCATCCGGAAACTTAGGGCGCCTGATGTGGACATCTCAACTCAAGTTCAGGACGTGCGATGAAAATCGAAGGCCAACGCCGATGACCACCCGAAGAAACGCAAAGAGGCGCCTATGTTGGGGGAAAAAACAAACTCCGACAATTCGGAGTACTTGGGAAACCAAGTGAGACAACAGCAACTGTCCGCCCTCCGGTTGCCCACACAATGTCCGAACTTTTGTTTGCCACTGGAATGGTCAAAAACCGAACAAGTACAGAGTCCAGGAACTCGGGGGGACTGAGTCTTCAACCGGCTGCCAGCTGGTTCCGCACCGTCCCGAAACCGCCCTGCCGATTAAATCCAAAGCGCCAGTTCTCATAGCTCACCGTATCCAAAGATGCCGCACCAAGCACCTGACCCCGGATGAGTCAGCCGGCCATCTTGGCTTTGCGCTGGTTGACCCTTTGTCGGGTCCTTAGGGTAGAACTGTCGAACTTTGGGTCTTGGTAAAGAAGCCCCGAATGCAAACCTTCGCCAATCGGTTCTACGCCTTTGCTGGCCGGAAATCCCAGTTGGAATTTGGAGAAGATGAAACGCAACCAAAATGAAACCAGGAAATTCATCTGTGGAACCAACCAAAGTCCAAGGACCTTCACTTCAGTTGGACCCTTTCCACGTCACGCTTCTTGAAGAGAAGCAAGAGGGTTCCGCATAAGAGGCGGACTTGAAGGCCTACCTAAAGGTCTGGCGTACCTGTTTTGGGTGCACTTGTGGACCGGGAGTGGACATTTGGGTCCAAATGGCAAGGACAAGGACCTATTGATGTTTTGTTCTCTAAGACACGATTGGATTCTTCTGCCAGAAACACAAGATACTTGCAATTGACCATGGTTGGTTGGTTGGTTGGTTGGTTGGTTGGTTGGTTGGTTGGTTGGTTGGTTGGTTGGTTGGTTGGTTGGTTGGTTGGTTGGTTGGTTGGTTGGTTGGTTGGTTGGTTGGTTGGTTGGTTGGTTGGTTGGTTGGTTGGTTGGTTGGTTGGTTGGTTGGTTGGTTGGGTGGGTGGGTGGGTGGGTGGGTGGGTCGGTCGGTCGGTCGGTCGGTCGGTCGGTTTATTAGCTGGCTGGCTGGTTGGTTGGCTGGCTGGCTGGTTGGGTGGCTGGCTGGTTGGTTAGTTGGTTGGGATGTTGGTTGGTTGGTTGGTTTACTCGTGTAGTGAGAATCAACCGCGGTTGTGGTTTGGCCTCAACTGGGCTTGAAGAACGTCTACTTTGGCTCAGCAGGATTCAACGAATATGCCAAAAAAGGATTAAGCGAGCAGCGGAAACCTGTCCCTTGCCTTCACTTCCAAAGAATAGGGGAGAGCAATATCCAGCCCTTTTCATTCCAGGAGAAATGGGTGCGCCAAACTGCTGCGTCCAAATATCTCCCACCAAACGTGGGGCAGTTCGTACAGCCGGGCACTTCCAGAAAATTGTCCGGAAAAATTCGAGTCTTTTGAAGGTCTCTTCAGACCTCAATCGACAACAACAACTCCAAGGTCCACCGCTATCAACGGCTGGCCCCTTTCCAGGTGCTTTGAAGCCTCGAGGGAAAATACAAAGCCGCTCTCGCAGGAGCTCCGTCACTAACCTGAAAGGCACAAAGAGTTGGAACGTTTGGGTGGAATCCAATGAACTCCCCAGCTATTGCCCAACTATAATCAGCATTTGTAGGTCCCGGTTACATATCTTGCGTGAGCCTCAGCAATGTCAAATACGATCAACAGAGGCCCAGAATTGCGTTGGGGTGACAATAGGGATTTGGACCCTCATAATTTTTCTAAGGGTGGCTCTCATGTTGGTTTGCCTTGAATCACGTTGCCCCCTCAAAATTGATTCGGCTTGGTCTGGATGTAGGGGCCAACTGCCCCTTGTGCCGAAAGGGGGTCAAATCCAAACCGCAACCAAAGACCAAGCTAACAACGAAACCTATCGGTACCTGCCTTGGTAAAGATGATCTGCAGGGGCTGACCATTCTCCTCGAACGGGACACAGGTTGTGTCGCCTCTGGTTCGCTTCTCCCTTTATTTCTGGGGTGTTGCTACTCGTTTGTTTCTCGGATGGCATTTACTCACCAGATTTGGACGATATTTTTGTGGGGTTTGAGTTTGGCGTATATTTTTCTCGCCAACCGCTGAGCGCTATGGGTCTTCGCCCAAATAAGCTCTGGTTGGCGTGATGCGGTCCCTAAAACATTGTCCGTTACCTGGGCCCAGCGGCCTGTTTGGGGTGTGAGCGGCCTTTTGGATCGATTCCTCTGGGGTTCACGCGGAACTTGGGATTCAAGGCTCCAGCTTGGAACAGCACAGCATTTGGGGGTTGTTGAGGCTACCCCTTTGGTTTTGAAGGGAAACCAAAGGAACAAAACATATTTGATGGGGTCCCCCCAACAAAAAACAGACCCACTTGATGATTGATTCTCAAGTTGAAATCCAAACCAGCTTGAGCTTCATTTTGGGAATCAGGCCCGCGCAAAGCGGAACAACAACACAAAGATCCTTTCGCTAGATGAAATCGAAGGACTATGTGCCGCTGGGCCATGCCCCAAATGCATGCCGTTGCCTACCAATGCATACCTGTTATGCTATGTTATGTTATGTTATGCTATGTATAGATAGATAGATAGACAGATGGATGGATGGATGCATGGATGGATGGATGGATGGATGGATGGATCGATCGACAGGCGGGCAGGCAGACAGACAAACAAACAGATAGATAGCTAGCACTCTTTTTCCCTTTGAATTACCCAACTTGTCGTGACGTTTAGGTTTGGTTTCCCGTTGGTTTCCAGTGAGGCACATGAAAACAGATCAGATCCTCCATCGGTCTCCAGCTCCGGGGAGGGGCTTCCCGGGCTTGGGCTGGGGAGTTTGGGCCTGAAATGAGATCCCAAACGCTGTTCCCTAAGAAAACACTTTTCGCAAATCACACAGCAAACAAAGGGAGAAACAACAGAACAACCCGGGTGGCTTCGCTGCGGTTTTCCTGCCCCCAAAAAAGCGGCCAACGCGATCAACTCCTCTAGCTGCTCTTGGATGGGCTCCAGTTCCGCCATCCACTCGGTCCGCGAGAATGCGCCTCGAGTCAGAGTCAGTTAGTACGCCTGGCTACAACCCATTCAACCAAGACATACACCTTCAAGGAGGTTATAACCCATGGCAAATTGAAGTACCCTAACTAGAAGTACCAAACTTGGTAGCAGAAGGTAGTGGCAAATGGAAGTACCAAATATTCGTTTCAGCAACTAGCAGGACCCTAAACGCCTTGGGGCGCCAGAGTGTTGAAGGCGCGCGCCAGGGAGCCGTAGCGCTCCACCAAAGACCTGGAGAGATGGCGAGAGATGAGTCACTTGCTCAAAACCCTCTGCATCAACATGGTCGTAATCCCAGAGCCATGCTTCAAGAATTAAGAAGGCGGATATCCGCTATTTTTGGTTGGGAGTATCCCTTACCTATGTTCATCTACCCGGGTTTTGATTGTGGCTCAGATGGTCGACGCGTTGCGAAGGATCCACTCCCATGGCTGGGCCGAGAAAAAGTCGAAGACTTCTCTGAGCTAGGTCCTCCAGATTTGAGAGGTTAGAATAAGGGTACCCGAATTTTTTTCTGCAGTCTATTTTAGTAGGGCCCAAAAAAGGGGTGAGAAAGGGCACTACTGGGGGACCTAGTCTGGCTTGCCGGAGCAACCCAGTTGCGTTTCGCTTGGGTGAATGTTGCTCACTGCAGTGCACCAAACATGAGCATGCTCCCAAGACTCACTGCTGAATGGAGCCTTCTCATTGTTTGGGATTGCATGGATTCCCAGCTTTCCATTTGCCGGTGGTCTTTCTTTTTGACGACCATTCCAGTGGGTTCAGAACCAGTCCAGGAGCTGGGGAATGTCGACATCCCTGGCAGAATTGGGCAGAAACAGTGAAGACACATGTCAATCCTGAAAGGGACACCACTGGCCGCCTAGCCAATGTTCTATAGTGAGTAAAAATCATTTAACATACCCAACCAATGGGTACAGTTGGTACACGCGATATGTCAGCCTGCAAATGGGTGGGCCACAATTGGGGGTCCATGTGCTACCTGACTGTTGCTCACTATACCCCGCAAAAATTGGCTTGGGAAATCCAGAAGGGCGAAGTGTGGTGAATTTCTGGACGTTTGAAGGTTGCCAGCATGTTGGATGCGGTCCCCATCAAAAGTCACAGCTATTAGGGTTTGTCTCAAACTGGGTTCCCACGAAATGAGTACTTACCCTCTTATTTGCCTTTCACACTACCCCACCAAGGGTACCAAAACGTCGGAACACAAACACACACCCATTTCCCGACAGCGTCAAACGGCTGAACACTTCAGCCCCATGACTTCAAAAGGGTTTCTTCGATCTAGGAGCATTGCCCCCCAAATGGTGGCTTCTTTTGATTGTGGTGGAATTTCAAATTGCAAAATTGTATCCTTTAAGCAGCCCGGCTCCCATGCTTCCTTTTGGACAATCATAACTGGCATTAGTACATGAGTCGAACACATTAGAGCCCAACAAAAGCCAGCGCCGTTTCAACCAAACTTACCTAAGTCCTCCGGTAGAGAGGTTAGAATAAGGGTACCCGATTTTTTCTGTAGTCTATTTTAGTAGGGTCCCGAACCATCACGAACAAAAATCGCCCAGTTCGGACCCACAAACCACCAACTCACCTTTTGGGGCCATGACTATGGTTGCCAAACAGCGGAAGCTGAAAGGTCAAAGCAAACTAACCCAAAAGGGACTCTTTTCCGAGCCGACCCCTTGCCTCGCCACTGCCGCAGCCAGACGCGTGCTAAAGCTCTCCGCGGCATCCTTGGAAGGTTCAGGCGTCCCACGGCCCCGTGAAACGTCAAGCAGAGATGACCTTTGTCCCCTGGGAGGTCCCTGATATGTGCCCCTTTGTGTCCAGTGCCCAAATGGAGATGACCTTTATATGTCCCTTCCCTGATATGTCCCCTCCCCTGATATGTCCCCTCGGCCTGATATGTGCCCCTTTGTGTCCAGTGCCCAAGATGATCTTAACCTCTTGTCGAAAGGGGATTAGTCTCAATTGTGTTGACACGGGGCAGAGGAGGTGTTTATCCTTTCTTTTTCAGATTCCAGCCCTTCGATTTACCGGACTGATACGCATGCTCCCTGGCTATCCGCGAGGGTCCTTTTGTGGCCCCCGGGCGCTGAAACATCACCTCTTGGTTGCAACAAGTTTATTTGGGCACCCGGCCCACACATCGCGGTCAAGCATCGGCGTACACATATGTCTTACATGATGTATGCTCTGCATAGCGGATCGAATTGCATGATATAGTGACACAAACGCCACGGGAAAGTGGAAAAGTCCTAAAGCAACATCGAAACACAAGCAAAACAAGACATAGCCAGCCAGTCCGGGATCCGCAAGAACGCAAGGACCCCTTCCGTATATCATTTCCCATGCATTATTTGGGCTGGGGATACCCGACACTACACCTCTGCGGGCTGTGTGGCTCCTCCAAACAAGCTAGCTGAGGGTCCCCGCAGGCTCAGGAAACTTCGGCGGACATAAACTGAAGTATGTGGTTCCCCGCGCAAACCCAACCAGGTTTGCGCAATCAAAGGTCTAAACCACCTCAGCTTTGTCCCCACCCCCAAGAAAGGCTTGATTCTGACCCATATGCAGAAAACCTTAGCATTTTAACTCATTTCCATGAGCGTATGCATCAAAATTGGGGGACCACCCTGAAATAACGGCGGTGTTGCTTTTGTCCTCCCTTTAAATCCACCCCAAAAAGGGGACCCAAAAAAAAACACGCGCACGCCCACAAAGTATGTGAGAGAGAGAGAGAGTATGTCGAGTCTTTATGTGGTAACGGGTTAAGAGGTTAGGAAAGAGAACATGTGAGGAAAGCCAACTAATTTCTGAGGCTTTCCATGGCATCTAATCTCTTTCACATATCTTCATTCCTCTACACACACATGTTAACAGCCGCATGTTCGCTTCATGATCCAAACCTATCAGTTCCGAGTTGCGCAGAAAAAACCACTGCTGGACACGGAGAGCGGAGTCAACGGCCTGTCGAGACGAGGCTCGTGCCGTGAGGACGTCTGATTCGTTGCCCAGTTTGGACCCACAAACAACAAGATGGGCAACTGAGAATCAGACAACTAATAAACCAACAAAGGCCCAATCAGACCCACAAACAAAGGATTCAAGATGACCTTTGGGACCAAACAACGAATTGCCCACGTTGTACCCACCAACAAGATAGCCTTTGGGGCCATCACGAAAATACTTGTCCAGCTCGGACCCACAAGCAACCAGTTCACCTTTTGGGGCCGTGACTATGTTTGCCGAAGAGGGGGAGCGGAAAAAGGTCAAAGCTCGGCCTTGGTCAACTGAGATTCTGAGCTTTCCGCACACGCAGAAAGTTCCAGTGGTTGTGGTTCATGGGGAAAACACAAACTTGTCCGAACGAGCTCAGGTTTAAACATCTAACCAAGCAGAAGCCAAGAGGGAGTTCTTAAGTACAGTTTTTTGAATTTGATACCCCTAAGAGTAAATCCAAA
The DNA here is from genome assembly GCA_963377175.1 of Effrenium voratum. Taxonomy (NCBI): domain Eukaryota; class Dinophyceae; order Suessiales; family Symbiodiniaceae; genus Effrenium; species Effrenium voratum. The sequence continues at coordinate 1,537,069 of CAUJNA010003760.1, read as the reverse complement.
GCCCAAAGCCTCCGTCCGCACAAAAGAAAGCCGTGGGGGAGGCTTAAGGTCATCGATCACAATTGACTTTCACGACTATCCCCCCCCCCAAAAAAAAAAAAAAGAGAGTGAAACTTGTGGGCTCGGTTCTTTGCGGGCAAGGCACAAGGTGCGGCTAGGAACGCCGCCAATCAGGGTAAGCTATGGGACATGAATACAAGAAGGGCCTCAATGATGACCCGCCTCCCTATTCGTTTAGGGAATTGGAGTTGTCCCCGAAATTCCCTACTTGCCTAACATGCGGGGAATTCACCGTACCCGAACCACCTGGCCAACCAAATGGACAATTCCAACCCTTGGTATCTTGCTGGATGACCTTCGCAGCCCACTCAAGGCTCAAACAACTAAGGCATATCGTGGGATATGAATAACAAACCACTGCTTGTCCTGGCTGCAACCCATGTCAGAATGGATCTTGGAAAAGTTGTACTCCTTGAATCCGGTTGCCCACATCCGGAAGTCAATAAGGAACAACACCCTTAGGGAATCACGTAGCGTGGGCGCCCACTGATTGCGGACCGCAATTGGAGCAGTCAACCACAAGTCGTCGAACCTCCAGCTGGGCAAACCAAATTAGTTGCCTTGTACCACCAAATCTGAGACTTAAACCAAATCAGTTACCTTCTACCATCACACCAAATCTGAGACTCAAGAACAGTAAGGACAGCACACCAAATCAGTAAATATCTTCAAGCCAAATCAGTGACCCGCATCTGCACAAGCTCGCGACATAATCAGTGCTCATGAAAAACAAAAAAAACAGGGCGCCACCAGGTGTTCACGAAAACGTAGACGGTGCTTCACTTTCTCGGTTTCCGCTCTGTTTCGCTGGGTCAAGGTTTCCATGTCGAATTGGGTCTGTCTTTTTTTTGGGGGACCCCCCTCCAACAAAAAGACGGTTGTCTTCCTTTTGGCTTCTCTTTAAAAACCAAACCAAAGTAGCAACTCCCAAAAAGGCACCCAATTGTTGAACACCATACTGAAGGGCTTAGTCTTTGGGGAACCCTTCTGGTGGACAATAAGCAAACAAATGGGACACCTGTTTTCGCGTGTCCCACCAGATCCAGTACAGCCATGCCCTTTATTCGTATGCCTCCCTCCACTTTGGGCTAAGGATGCCTCCCACATTGCAACCATACCATTTCTTGTGTGGCCAAACCGCCTCAAAAGCCAAGCTCAGGTATCCCAACAGCAACCCTTCCGGAACCCTTCCGGAACCCTCGCACAACAAGTCTGCCCCGCCCCAGCCGGCCAGAGCCTCTCCGGGCAGAAACTCTGAGACCTCAGAGCTTTCAGCTGGCACGGGCCCAGCAAACAAGTCTAGACAGCGAAAAGGAGCGATTCTGGGGGTTGATTCCTTTTCCATTCTTTTCAAACATCGTTCTTTTCAATCACCTGCCGCTTCTTTGGGTTTCGGAAGGTTTTCTAGAAAGAAGCATTCCTGGAAGAAAAGAATATACGCCTAGAGCGATTCCTCGAGAGGACCAAAATCATCCCAAACCGGCTTCCGTCAAGCTGGTCGAAGCTTAAAAGTGGATCAAGATTTGGAGAACAAAAGGGCCTTTCAAAAGGGTTTTTAAGGTTGATTCGCTTTGGGCAAGTCCTTAGATTCATTGCTGCACATGGGTTGCTCTCTCTCTCTCTCTCTCTCTCTCTCTTTATGAGGGAAGCTAACGGCTTTGCTTTCAACACAAGGCTTCTTTCCTACCAACCGCAGAAAGGCGAAGACACCCAAACTTGGGGAAGCCCCCAAAAAGGGTGTTTCCAACTTGGAAGTCCTGCAAACCATGTGATTTTTGAGGGGATCCTTTCTAGTCAAGTTTCTAGTTGATCCAGGGCTTCCGGTTACCACTATAGCATCATGTAAGACCTAGAGGGAAGAAGGTTTGGTTACCCACCATGTCCTTACAGGACTGCTGGCTCCTTAAGCTCCCGCTTAAACAGCAAATTTGGATACCCCAATGGCTCCCCTTCCAACCACAAGCTAGTTACCTACTCTAGTGGTACTGTTGACCCGGTTTCTCACGGGGGGTGCTTTTCCCTGGGTTTCGTGGGGGATTCAGACTTTTGGAGGGGCCCCCACCCCCTATTCATCGACTGGGGTTGATTGATACTGTGGATGGACGGAATCCATTTCGCACCACCCAAGACACCCTGGAATGATTCGATTCCCCAACGTAAATACCAGCCAACGTTAGGTTTCAACTGTGGTTTCAAACTGGTGCGAACGGATTCTCTCCATCCACAGTATCACCCCAAAGTTATGGGATGGTTTGATCTCCTCTTGGTCCAGGTAATCCTTTCGATCTTTGGAGCCTGTCTGATTCTCCATTCTCATCCACAGTATGGGGTCACCATACATGGGGAGCCACTGGGCTAACGGCTGACCAACAAAAACCACCGAAAACCGCGCCTCGGCGTCGCGGAGGAGCTGCTCGCCCTCGGCCGTTGAACCGGCCGTCGTTCCCTCCCCCCCCCTGTGAAAGCGACGTGGAGGGTCAACTAAGACCAATGGTGCAGGGTATGACATGACATGATATAAGATGGTATGGTATGTTATGGTATGGTATGTTATGGTATGGTATGGTATGGTATTATAGTATGATATTTGCCTTGGTCATTCTATTAACCACCCGGTGCAGGATTTTGCATGGCCACGATCGCGAGGGAGGCTCCACGGTTTTGACTCTGTCTCTCCTGAAACCTTTTGAACGTAACTCGATTGACAGCAGCCAAACTTCGCTTCTTCCAAGAAAACCCTACCAGTTCGTTGGTTTTTTCCTTTTTCCCATGTCGCCACAAGAGGACAGACCCACGAAAGCGATAGGCTCGCAACTCGAAGGGAGCGGGCGTCCATGGCTTGGCTTGCTTGGGTGGCTTCCCTGGATCCGTTCCACTCAGCCCATGGTCCAACCCACAGACCCACCAATCCGCTTGGGGAGGACCATTCATTTTGCCAAGCTCCGGCGCGCTCACAAGAGGTGCCGTGGAATGCTCCGAGAAAAGAAGAAGAGTGCTATGTGCCACTCCACAACTTGTTTTCCACGTGGGGGTTCCCCATCAGCCCATCCCATCTCGAGGAATCAATCTCCGTACGAGCCACTGTTCCATTTCCACTTGGCTCCCGGACAAGCCTCCCGGTCTCATGCCAAAGCCTCGAGCCTCCCAAAGCGAGGCGGCGGGTTGTTTTTTTTGGTTGTTTCCCCCCGGTTTTCCTTTCGGAACCGAAACGGATGGAACCCAAACGTGGGGGAAGGCCAGCCTAAAGATCATGCGTTTTTGGGGTGCGAAGCAAATCTACAGATTAGCAGATTCGCTGGATCAAGACGCGGTCGTCATCAAGTAAGGATCAAAGGTCTTCGAAACCTTCAGGGAAACTTCAAGGTGCCGATGTTCGAACATGGCTCTGGGTCTTCCTGACTCCCCACAAAACTGCGACTCTCGATGACTATCCAACCAAACCTCAACTGAAAGGCTTTAAGAAAGAACGTGACCATTCCTGCCAACCTCAGGCACAAACGAGCCCCAAATGGGCAATTGGGGTGGCCCCACAATAGACGACTTGTCACAGACATGACCTCTGGGCATGAGTGTTAATTAAGGACCCTTGGGTGCACATCATGGTGGGGATCTACGCCCACCGGCCCCTTTCGAGGTGGTTCCCTATGAAAATTCATGGCCATGTTGTCGACCGAACCTCCTGCGAGGTCAACCCCCCTGGTCTTTGTTGCGCCTCCTCTATGCCGTTCGCCTTTCTCGGACGGACGCGGCCTCTCTGCCGAAGCCTCGCGGAGGCTTAGTGATGGGGGATGGGTCAAAATTATCGTTGGGGTGTTTAAAGGGGTCCCACGTCAGGTTGGTTAAAGGGGAACCCGACGTGTCAAACGGTGGATGGTTGCGAAATCTATTTGGCACGGAATGAAACCAGGGTTGAAACCAGAACGTTTGTCGGTATTTGCAGGAGGTTTCTTAGGCAGTGCAGGATTTCGTCCATCCAAAGTAGGGGGGGACTTTGGTTGCCCTTTGAACCAACCTGAAATGCGCCCCCTGAAAACACACAAAACCAGCCTAAGCTTGTGAGGCCATGGGGAAAAGGCAGCGTTGCGTACATGGCCAAACTGCGTCAAAACCAAAACTTACTCTCGGAGCGGGGAACTGCCTGAGTGTCTGCGGTACATTTCTGTAGTCAGACCACTGAAGACATAGAGGCAATGGACCTTTGGAGAGCGGGTAGCCACGGTCAACATGTCTAGGGTTGCCAACTCAAAACCCCAAGCGATATGAATCACAATCAACGCCTGGTACTAAACAGGTCTACCCAAATCCATGAACCAAAAAGCGCGGATCTCTACCTTCTGATGGCTTTTGCTGTTTTTTAAAGCCCAAGTACAAGGGACCCTCTGAACATTGGGAGATACGGTTCCTTACCCTTCTCGACTTTTGGAGATCGCCGGCTGAGTCGCCCGGCTGCTTTAAGGGCCGCCGCGCAGGGAGGAACCCTTGGGACGCCATGCATCACCGATGGATCCCTGCCGGTCTGCGATACGTTGCCTAAAACAAAATGTGGGGTCTTGGAGGTTGCCCCCTTTTTGGAGTTGCTTGTTTCTTGAAGAGTGGGCCAATGATAACTGAGCTGACTTTCTTGTGACACTCTCGAGGTTGTACATGTGGCAATGCCAAAACAAAGCCCTGCGCAGCAGTACCTCAAGTCGACTTCCGGCCGCCATCTATCTGTAGCCCCATTTCGACTCGCACCCGTATTGGCTTGAATGAACAATTGAACACCCCTTGGCAAACATGACAATTACATGACATGTTACACCTGCTTCAGCCAGTTTGAAGGATGCTTCACATCAAAATTCAAAACCCACACAACCACGGCGTCATTCACTTCCTCCTAAGCCTGAAAAGAATGCATAAGAACTTGCAATGACAGCCCTTTTTTGCCGAACTCCCTTACCGTGCCCCAGAAAAACGATCGCTCACCGACAAAAACATGAAGTGAAAATCACCCAATGACCATGCAAGTTGTGACCCACATGACTGGCCGGGGCTCGGGGCGTGGCTCAACGCTGGCACAGGGCGCGCGCGGGGCGCGGGCGGGTGGCGAGCGCCAGTCAAGGGCCAAAGCTGTGTGCAGGGTCAAAACTATGAAGCTTTCCCCAAGAGGACATGGGAAAAATAGTGGGTCACCCTGGTTCTTCTTGTGAGTTCCACTATGTCTCTCCAAAATAAACCATAGACTACAAAGACTGTGCCAATTTGGCCCCGCTCGGAGATACCAAAGTGGAATTCAGCGGTCCCCAGCTACAATTCAGCGTCGGTCTTCTGCTTTGAAGAAGAAGCCAAAGAGGAACCACCCATTTTCAACCTCCCCCCCATTTGGAAACCCCATATTCAGTGACCTCAAGTCGAAAAAACATCCCAAAGCGGCCGTTCGGCTAATTTTTGCGGCCCCTGGGCTCCGAAAGTGCCGTTCCCGTGCCCTGCGCACCACGAAGCCTATGGTGCACTCTGAGCCAAAGGAATCAAGGCGGAGATCCTCCCCCCATTGGTTGGGATTGTCCCTTACTAAGCTTCATCCAGCCGGGGGTTTGCTTGTGGCTCATGTGAGCGGTTCCTGCCGGTTAGTAGGGAAGCAGTCATTCTCCGGAAGGATATTAATTCCGCGCGGCAAAAAAAAAAAACACAAAAAGCATGAGGAGAAGCCTTTGCGGCTACCCACCCTTCAACAACACTTTTCTGTGAATGTTGCTTGAGACCCTGGCCTGAGGGGTGGGCAACACCAGCTAGAAAACAACCTAACTAACTGATAACTAGCACGTAGGACACACACACACACGCACACATACCAAACAACCGACCAACCAACCAGCCAGCCAGCCAGCCAGGCAGCCAGCAAGCAAGCAAGCAAACAAGCACACAGCCTGGCAACCAAAGGCAACCAGGAAGCCATCAAACAAAATCACACACACACACACACGTTCAAGGCGCATGCATACTTACAAGACAAGAAACGCGGACACAAAACAAACACCAACCACACCAAGCAACCACACAAAGAAACACGCAAACAAACTCACAAACGCGAATACAACAATCAACAATATCATGCAAACATTGCAACATGAACAAACAACCTTAACTAGTCCAAGCAACGCAACCAACCAACCGACCGACCGACCGACTGACCAACCAATCAACCAACCAACCAAACATACAATCAACCAGAACAAACCATATGCACAAACAGAGCACAACAACACTCACCATGCGGATGCCTGCAAGTCAGTCAAATGCACGTGGACAGTCGGTTGTGGGTAGACATGTCAAAAAATCCTCTTCAGAATGCTTTCTCCAACTATCCCCTTGAGAATGTGCCAAATGAAGGTCTGAATATCCTCTTGAACATGTTTCCAACTGAAACATCCTGATATTCAGTGGAGTCAAAAACACAAAATCTATTACAATGGCGACTGGTGCTTGAGCCCTGGGAAAGTCTTTGAGGGCACTCTTTTCATGTCAATTGCTCATTTTCAAGGAACCCCAAAAGGAAACCCATAGGGTGCCCAAGGAGCCAACAAACACCTCTCCTTCACCACCACGCTCATGGGGGAGAAGTCGTAGCTGAAGCGCGCCTGGAGGGAAGTCGAAGCACGAGGCACCTCCGATACACTTGCCATGCGGACCTTTTTGCGAAGTATTGCTTAAAGTTGAAGCCTAATTCAGGAGCTAAATCTGTTCTGCCATTTGCTCTGAGCGGCTCCTGGATGAAGCAGAAAACTTTCCCTCCGCAGGTTTGAGAATATACATGTATACTTATGTATCACATATTTTCAAATGAAACACTAAAGGATATTTCGTAATAATAAAAGTCAGTTTAGTCAAAGGCAAGAAACAAAAACGTACCAAACGTTTAACCAGAAGGTGCGTAGCGAGGATCAACCCAATATATTTTACACCACCCTTATTACGGTTCTTCATACGGGTTTCCCCATTCATTTTAACCACTAATTGACAAACCTTGGGGGGTGTCTCATTAAGGACTTCGGTGATGAGTGGATCGACATCCACAAGACTCCAGTCGCTACGGTGCTAGTACGGCAATATCTTCTCCCGGTGGCTTGCGGATAGGATGGTACATGAACAAATCCCCTGAAACACTCCCATAAACCACAAAGCAGGGGGTACCTATCTAGAAAATACCAGAAACAAACGTTCCTTGAAGGGCTGATTCTATATGAGGCAGGCAGCAAACAAGTCGGACAACCCTTTTGGTTGCTTACCATGGTTTGTGCTGGGCTTCACCGTCTTTATTAAAGGGATCAACCGTCTGCAACTAAGTCACTGACAAGTTTTAGGACTGCGTGCGTCATGCCGCAGGCAAAATGTTGGCTAAAGGGAGCGCGGGTGGTTCTGCCCCGCCCCACAATATGTCTGGTGCTTGTCTCCGGTTCAGGGCAGCATGCAGCACTTGCTTCTATGCACTCTTGACGCATACGTGAAAACCTTGTGCGAGACGGACATGGATGACCCAATGCGCTCGTGTAAAGGTGACAACTTCGCTGTTCAATATCTAGCGGAACAAGCCTGGAAGTGCTGAGCAGCATGCTTGTGCTGTTTTGGAGCTCTAGAGGATTCCAAAGCATTCTTGGGGCTGCAGCGGGGTTTTGGCTTCTTGCAGTGAATGAATGTTCAGCAAGCATGCTCAGCAAGCTGCACTCTGAATGAATCCGAGAATAGCAGTGTGTGGACCCCGTCCGTGGCTGTTGTCAGCATCTTGCACCAAGACTAGTGGCAGGTGACCAAGGCACAGAAGCTGGGTATGAGCAGTGGTTTGGGATGGGAACCTTTGGCCATTTGGAGTCTCCAAGCTGTCTGCACGTTGATCCACGCGCTGCCCACATAGGCGTCCTTTTAGGAGAAATAGATGGTCCTGGTAGATGCTTAAACCACCAGGTAAACCAGGAATCGCCATCTATTTTTCCTCCAGAACCACAAAAAAGAACACCCATGGCTGCCCAAGGTTGCAAACGAAGGCTCGCAGGGGATTTTGTTCGCGGCTTTCGGAAAGCTACCGCTTTGCACGTGTCTGAGGTTTCGCCTGAGGCGGCCTCTGGCTGTGTGGTTGGGGAGTGGCCGGGGTCGTGGGAAGGGTCATCGGTCGCTTTCTGCGTTCTTCATGTCAACCCCGGCTTAGTACGCCTCTGTCCATGAATCTGCGGGCGCTCTCCAAAAGTGATGAAGGCCCACCAAAAAACAGAATCGGACACACCCCACATGAATAAAAACAGGGGTTGGTCCGTCCGGGGTCAACCTCGCTGTGCCATCCTTTCAAGTCTCAGCGTCTCAAAGTCGCGGAGCGTGGCTTCCAATGGGTTCTGATCGCTTGCTCCGAAGGACAAAATCACGCGTTTCTGTGCGCAGCCGACAGGAACAGCCCATTCGTTGGAAACCCATTTCCTGCAAAAAAATTGAAAATCGCCACTACACACCCAAATGGTATACCCCTGCTCTTGCCAATCATGGAAGTGGACTACCAGGAAGGGCCCGATCAATTGACCCAAGCCAGGCGCTGCAAAACCCCATTGCCTTCGCCCACTGCCATGGATATGGTGTGGATAAGGGCAATAAGGCAACAAGGCAATCAGGCAATAAGGCGAGATTTCATAACGAGCAATAACCACAACCACCAATTCAAACCATGACCTCACTCCACCTCCATTCTTTACTTAATAAAAAATACAAGTGCATAAGTTCTGCAAACCTCGCGGTTTAAAGGGGGGTTCCGCCAACACCGACCCCGCTGGCATCCAAGGGCTTCGGGCTTGCTTTCGGCCTGGGTGGCCTTCTCATGGCTGGTCAGCTTCCTAACCCGGTCGGAATGGGTCATCTGATAGAAGACCTCGGAGCGAGCGAATCAGTCTCCGTCGGAGTGGGGAGAAGGTGCCACGTGGACGGTGGTGCCGCTTGTGGAATGGGTTGCAATGGAACAAGGATTCATGATAAAGTAATAGTAATAATCATAATAAATGGCGATACGATGACAATAACAACAGTCGCCTAAAGGGCCTGGTCATCAAAGGCGATCAGCTTTGGGGTTGGCAACAGACGGAAGACAGTCTGGAAAGATCCGGAGGACAGAGCCGCTCAGAAATGGTTCGTCCTCCTTTTGGTTGCCCTCGATTTGCAGATTCTAGAAGAACTTCCAGCCCAAGCAAAATATGAGGTATAGAACGAGGAACACCGTTGCGGAAGTCTCTTTGGTTTGCACACCAATTGGTTTTGTGCTTCTTGAGGGTACTCTTTTTGGAACCCCTTTAATTTAAAGAGAAACCAAAGGACACCACCCGCTTTGGAGGCTTCCCTATTTTAACACACACTGAACTATCCAAACATGGGGGATCCTGCTTTAGGGGACCCCCCTGTCAGAGATAACTGCTGACATAAAACCAATAGATGCTATTCTTAATGTTTTTAATGTAAGATATTGTCGCAACAAGCGTTTGTGTTTGTGTTTGCTAAGAACATTGTAAGTCAAACACCAAGGGTAATGCAATACACAAGTAGCAGACATAGCGACTAAGTCCCATTCTACATAGTAACCAAGCCATTACTTGTTCATGTTTTCCTTACCATCTTTCTGGCTCTGCACAGGCAAAGCTTCCGCAACACAGCTGAACTGATACTTTTTTACACTGGCCAGTTCTCAACGTATACAAAAACATATCTGGCATGCGAAACACAGGGGAAGTCGTTCAGCCGCCCCGCTTCGGTTTGGGACCGGGCCGACAATCAACCTGTTTAGGTGCGTGGGTGGGTGGGGTCAGCAGGCAAGTGCTGATTTGAACATAGGTTGCCCCGTCTCGAGCACGACCGACTTTGAATCTCTGGGGAAAACATCTACAACGAGGCGATCTTGGCGATCATGGCATAAAGCAGGGAACCTTTATTCGGTAGGTGTTAAAGGGAAATGCCCCTTCCGGGACAGACATGAAAAGGCGTGTTTTGGGAATGAACCAAGATCCCACAAGGCAACCAAAGGCTACAAGAAACAGTTTTTGGAGGTGTGTTTAGGGGGTTTTAAGACAAGTTCCACGAGTCTCGCTTTTTTGCAGCTTCAGCTAAGGGTTGGGGTGTGTTTGGGGGTCCAAACGGAAAAGTTTTACGACAAGAAAGAAGATTGGTTGCTGTTGACCCCTCTGCACAAAAGTCCTCAACTTGTTGTAGGTTAAATGGAAACCCAAATGGATTTCCACTTTGTGTCAGTTCTAAAGAGCCACCCCAGTAGCAATCCTCAAGAAAGAAGTCCAGAAACACTCAGCACCCGCGCCCCATCTTTGCCCTGCACCTTGGTGCTGACCACCTGAGCTCAAAGCCAGTGTTGGAAGATCCAAATCAGCCGGAGCGCTTGGGTGCGCGTGCACGCGGCGCGGCACACGGTGTGTGTATGTGAAAATATAATATATATATATATATATATAAGTATATGGTAGAGGTCGGCAGCCCCCCCAGCCACCCACCCCGCCATGGTCAGGTTCAGAAGCATCAGCCCCCGCCCCGTCGTGTGGTTGGGGTGGTTGGGGTGTGGTTTGGGGTTGGTTTCGGTTGGGCTTAATTAGGATACCGTAGCACCAGCGACTGGGGGTGGGGGGCGGGGTGGCCACTCGCCGACCACTGTATTACAAGCGACTGTTGGGTTTATCAAAGGTTGCTGGCGTAGGAAGGGGTTGTTACAAAATGGGATACCAGAAAGCGGGAGATCGGCATTGGTTTTGGTTCTCTGCGGGTTCGTTGGAACAGTTCATGGAAAATCCGCCGACATTGCTCGGCGTGTCGGACACCTAAGAGAGGATAGAGGATAACCCCCCCCCTAACCCCCCCCCGCCCGACGTCTGATACGTGGGGGGGGGGGGCCCCAAGGACCGCGCGGCAATTTGATGACGTTCCACTAAACGTAGTCTTCGGGGAGCCGGTGTCGCAAAACAGGGGTCCCAGGCTCGATTCCCCCTGCCGGCTCTTTGCTGGTTTGGGGTTCCTGCCTCCTTTTGCAGAAAATCTGGAAAAACTCTGTGTTTTTGGACGTCCTAATTGTGAAAACGCTGGAAAACCCGTGTTTTTTGCTGGAAATATTGGGGAGCAGAGGGGAAATGCAAGGAAGTGCAAGTGAAATGAGGGGAGGAAATAGGAAGTCGACATGACAGGAAAGCAGCGGGACATGAAAGGGAAACAAAGGGGAACTGAAAGGGACATGCAAGGGACAGAAATGAAAACAAGGGGAGTGCAGGGGGAAGGAGAGGAAACAAAGCACAAGGAAACCAAGCACGACGGGAGATGTAGGGAAATGACTCGCAACGAAAGAACGGGACATACATGGCAAATGAAGCGGACGTACCGAGAAAATGTCAGGGACATGAAGGGGGGGCTGAATGGCATGGAAGGGACAGGACCAGGACATCATGGGAAACGTGACAAGGACATGAAGGGGGAAAGCCCGTAGTGAGATGACAGTTCAGGGTCATGCAGGGGCAGTGCCCGGACATCGAGGCAACTCGGGGGGGGACGTGACGCTGCAATGCAGAGAGAGAGAGAGAGAGAGAGAGAGAGAGAGAGAGAGAGAGAGAGAGAGAGAGAGAGGGAGAGGGAGAGGGAGAGAGCGGGAGAGAGACAGAGAGAGAGACAGAAAGAGAGAGAGAGAGAGAGAGAGAGACAGAGCCACAGACAGAGCCACAGACAGAGCCAGAATCAGAGAAACAGAGAAAGAGACAGACAGAGAGAGAGAGACAGCGAGAGAGAGAAAGACGGAGACTGAGAGAGACTGAGAAAGAGAGACACAGAAAGACAGAGAGAGAGAGAGAAAGAGAAAGAGAAAGAGAAAGAGAAAGAGAAAGAGAAAGAGAAAGAGAAAGAGAAAGAGAAAGAGAAAGAGCGAGACAGTGAGAGAGTAGAGAGGTTCGAATTAGGGTGCCCTTTTTCTGTAGAGGGGCGTGGACAGGAAGGAGACAGGGAGACAGAAAGAGACAGAGAAACAGAGACAGCGAGAGAGAGAGAGAGAGAGAGTGGGAGATTGAGGAGAGAGAGGCTTGGGGGGCTGGGGAGAATGGGGAGCAGAGGGAGGGAGAGAGGACGACAGAACGCACGAGGGAGACAAGGGAGAGGGAAGAAGGAGAAAAGGGAGAGGACAATGTCGGCGGACTGAGCCGGAGGCTCTAAAGTTCCAATGATTTGGGTGTGTCGTGTTCTGAGGGCACCCCTTTGTCGGTGGTGTTAAAGGGAAACAAAAAATAATCACCATTTTGGGGGGGTCCTCCGCAAAAACGACACGCTCATTTGCAAACATGGCCAAAAGTCGAAGTTGCCACACCATCGGCACGTCATAGATTTGCGCAGTCGCAAGACATGCTAGTCAGTTTCAAAGGTTTGCGACGCGGCAGCAACTTCGCTTTGTTTGGTCTGTGTTTTCTTCTTGACTTGCCTGCATGCTTTGCCAGCTTCTTTGCACAAGCGGTTGTGGCGGAAAGCAAGGCCAGGTAATAACTGTTTCACCTCATTTCACTGACGCGTGCTAGCGGCGCGTTCACTCTGACCAAGAGCTTCTAATTCCATGAACATGCGCTGGCGGGGTGTTCACTCTGACCGAATGCTTATCATTTCCCACCCAACCTCTCCAACCCCGCACCCCAACCACGAGTCATGGGGCCCTCAGGGAGGGGAGGGGAGGGGGGAGGGAGGGGGGAGGAGCAAATTAGCTCTTGCGCCATGAATGAGGCCTTTTTTGGGCTTGTTCCCCTTTTCCAGGCCCTGTGGACGAGAATACTTTCTCACCACCACGTGCACTCGATCTTCAAAAGCTCGCCAAAAACCACTCCCGGGCGGCTGAAAGGAGCTCTTCAAAAACAACTCCAGCTTGCTGGTTCAGACAGGGAATGAAGCAATGAACCAACAAGTCAAACCTATGGTCATTCCCAAATTGGACAAACTATCCTTGCTGAACACCAACATCTTATGCCCGGATTGATTCACCCCTAGTTCACTAGGAGGCTGCCTTGTAATTTCTTCCGGCGGATCTGCCCCTCTTTCTCACTTTTTGACGAACCACTGCACCTCTTGGGTAGGATGGGTTTACTCCTCCGGGGTCCACCTTGGGTGGGCTTCTCCAAGCCTTGAGCAAAGGATCTCTCCGGTTTGGAAGTGCTGCTTGCTTCGAGGTAAACACGAATCAAGCCAAAGGCCCAGGTGAGACAGGTGAACAACTGGTTGGTGCTGAGTAGGGAATGCACCAGCTGGATGGGTTTTTAGGGGTCATTGCCCCTTTTTTTACCTGTCGCACCAGCAAGCAAACACCTGCTTCAATAGCTGCGAAGACAACTCCGCGCCTTGAGATAGTGCTGTGGAGCTTCGTGGAATCGCTCCACGCTGAAGCTCTGCCCATCCTCAAAATTGCCAACTCACCAGGTGACCCAGAAAAATGCTGACCTCCAGTTTGCCTTCTTGGGCCCAAGGGCTCTTCTTTTCCCAACCACCTCCATCTTACCCTGTGATATCTGGGCCCAAAGGACCTGGTTGCCACATCTGATTGCCTTTCCGGCGACCTGAAGCCTCTTTTGCCTGGCCCCCCTTTCCAATCCAAATCCCCGAAGCAACGCCATTGAAACCCCAAGGCCTTTGGCTTTGCACCTGGGGGCGGTTTTGGACCCAGGTCTCGCTCTGATCTTTGGAAGTCGGCTAGAGGGACACACCACGTGAAACCTCAAAAACTTTTAGACCAAACCTCAGTCCAGCTTTGCACCCTTCATTTGCGAGGGCATTCGGGCTCGGTTCGGTATGCGAAGGCCAAGGGAAACCAACTTACGTAGCTGGCTGGTCGTCAGCAGGGAATTGGCGCCTAACCGCATGTTTTCCTTGGAACATAGGGGTGCGCAATCACATTGTACATTGAAGGGTGACTACAGGGGCCTTCTTCAAAATGCGCCATGTCCGCATCCCCTCCTATGACGGCTGCCTTGCGCGGAGGCTCCACTGCAGAGTAGTTCCACCCGGATCTTGAGCGAACACATAGCACAAGCAAACCTCTGCCCACTCGGGGTGTGGTCATTGTTGAAAGGCAAAAAGGAGCAACCCTGAACGTGATCTTGCCAAGGCTCCCAACAAAAAGTTTCGAAAGCTTGGATGTGATTGAACTTGCGACAAAACAAGGCTGGGCGGTCGAGGCACGTTTTTGTTCGGTTGGACGTACAGCTTCAGGAGCAGCTTGGGGTCTTTTGACTTGCCTGTTTCTGTTTGAAAATGCTGGTCTTGAGATGCACTTCCTGGCTGAACAACCCCCAGCTAGGGAACCAGACCTAAGAACAAAACAGCCAAGAAAACAAAAACACCTCGTCCAACCTACCGCCGAAAAACAGAAACCGCGAGCTATGGTGCTGAGCGCCCGGGCTAAAGGCGTGATATGCTGCAGCATATCTCTGGGAATGGATTGCCTCCGGAGCGGGGAGCGGGGAGCGGGGATTCGAGCGCAAGTTGAACCACGAAATGACGGAAGCCAAGGGAAACTCTACGAGTAAGTAGGCAAATACACGATAGTAGACAACAATTTAGGGGTTGATTCCCCATTCTTTTCAACCATCCTTCTTTCCAAAAACCGGCCGTTCTTCCTGGGTTTGCGGAGGTTTTCTAGAAAGAAGGATTCTTGAAAAGAATGGGGAAGGTGCCTCTAGACTCTAGAACAATAGACAACAAGAGCTCAGGCTACGTAACTTCCGGTTTTATTTCCCGTAGCTCGCTATGAAGGAAGGAAAATCAAGTTGGACTCCACAAAGGTATGGAAACCGTATTGGAAGGAGTTCATGCAACTTCTCTGAAATGGCTGCTCGAAATGAGATGAGACCGCCCAAATTGAACTGGTTTAAGAGGGACCCGACATGAACATATTGCCGTTTGATTCACAACCCAAATCTGGTAAGAATCAAATTCATGGTATCCAAGTCAAGAATGACCACTAGTAACCTGCATGTCACGCTAACTCAAGTTGGAGGATTAAGAGCACCCTGCAATTCGAATTGGACAATCGGAACCCTTTGATTTGGAAGTTGGGCTCGGAAGAGGTCTAAGCTTTGACCCAGCCCCAGTTTTGGCCGGGCACTTTTGGGACATGGACGGATCTCCGAGAACGGTACAAACACCTCTTGAAGGGGGCCAAATGAACAGCGTCCGCAAACAGAAGACCCCCAAACAAATGTGGTGTCTTTCTTTCAAAAGTCAACCAACTAGGGGGACCCAGTCTTGGAAGGCAAACCTCAAGAATACGTTATCCCCCTCAACAAAATCACCAAGAAAGGGGGTAGCCAAAGAGTGTTCCCCCCCTTTCTGTTGGGGGCTTGCCCCCCGAACAAGCTTCTTCGCTTCCCAAGGCCCCTAGAAAAAAACATCCAGCAGTGATGAATTCCTTTTCAAGCCAACAAAGGGGGGGGGGAAAACAAACATATCCGTAATGCAAATGGAAGTAACGGGCTTTTTTTATCGGCCGCCCCAGCCCCCCAATTTCCCCGACCGGCTGGAAGTCGTCCAATTTTTGCCGCGCCTTTCGGCCCAAGCCTTGGCATCCTGCATCCCGAAGGAGAGGTGCCGGATCTGGTGAGACACCTCGCGACTGTCCTTTTCTCAGATGCCCAGTAGCCATGGGAAAAAAAGGGCGTCCTTTTTTTGGTTGGTTGGCTTTAAAGGGGAACCCTTCCCCCAAAAAAAGAACAAGGGTTAGATGGAAACTTCCAAACACAAGGCTAAGAAGCTAAGGAGATGGCTGGGAGCCACCAAGTTTGTTTATGTTTCTCGCGGATGCTTCGAGGGCATGCTTTTTACCCGGGCTCCAAGAGAAACGCTCCGTGACTTAGTTGTTTTGTCTCGCTGATCTTCCTTTCATGTGTTTCCCAGTCTCCAAGCAATTCCTCTTCTAACTTCATTGTTGTTTATCTCGGTGTTTCTAACTGATTCGCTTCAGTCACTGCCTGCTGGCTTAGGTAACTTCTCTGATCTCTGGAGAAGCTGTGTGCGTTCTCGGGCTCCAAGAGAAACCAGTCTCGTCCCTACGTCCATTTGCTTAAGCCCCCTGGAAACAAACATGGAGAACGATAGAACATTCTTAAGCAACTGCATGCTTGGTTCGATAGAGAATGAGTTGGAATGACAACGACCCCCGACAAGCCATCCCCTCAGTTTCATAGGGCATCCAAGGTTCCTTTCGTGCTGTGCCATGTTCTTGTGCTGGTCTTGAAGGAAACCCAGAAAGAAACCATCCATCTCAAAGGGTTCCCTAGTTTTGAGAGAAATGACGTGCTGGCTCTCAGGCAAGTTGAAATGACAACAAATTGACTCATCCCTTGTAGATTCATTCTAGGGGATCCCTAGGTCCCTAGGTTCATGTCTTTGTGGTCAGAGGGAATGACCGCGAACTGAGCCATCGAACTGGTGGCTTCGTTTTCCTGAGTGAACTGCCCAGAAAGAACTCCAAACTTGTTGTTACGAAAACAAAGTCCATGAACTCAGGGAGTGAGGAGTCATTCCAAGAACCCGAATGAAGCTCCCTGAGCAAGATCTTGGCTCCGCCATGCAAGTCGACTCGAGCTCTGGGACTTGTGACCTAAAAGTTGAAACTCCAACTGATCCCGGCCCGACGGAACATGGATCGGGAACTTTGCCCCACATCTGGGGTACAGAAAATCAGAGGTTCAGGTTCTTACTCTCCATATTTCGTCTAGCCTTAGATGAGTCAGAATCAAAACCCGGTACTAAAATGGTCTACCCAGTGTAAAGAATTAAGAAGGCGGCTGCAGCTATTCTGTCATGTGCCCGGGATTTGAGTGGCTCAGATAGAAGCTCATTCTTGGAGAAGGCCCCCACATCCACCCAAGAGAAGCTGCGGAAGGAACCTCTGAGCTCTGATCCAAGGGTGCTGAGGCGGCTTTGGGATTCTTGATGCTCCCTTTGGACATTGACATGCCAGTTGCGGATTGGCCAGTTGCGGCATTCTCGGAAGCCAACCCGCGCTTGCGGGGCTTCAGGAAGCCGCTGAACTTGCCATGCCTTTGGCAGGTGTCTTTTAGCTTCAAGCGGCATAGCGGTTCTTAGTGACACACAACGCCGCTTGAATGTCTCGTTAGCTTCCAGCCCTGGCAAGGTGCTAAGCCTAAGGCCGTTGACTGAGTTGGGTCAATTCTTGAAGAGGTGAGTCACACACCCAGTATTAACATGGTTGACCCAGAACCCAGGAGATACAAAGGCGGCAGCTGTTGGCTGGGAGTGTCCCTAACCTTCATCCGGGTGAGCACCTGGCTCAGGTTAGGACCCACTGGCTGTGCTCATCCTACCTGGACGGCTGGCTGCGCCCCGCGAAGCTTCGCTGGCTGCGGCCCAGGCATTGGTGAAGGCAGGGTTCACGTTCACGTCCCCGTGCGCCTCCGCCTGGGAGAAGGGAGCTTGGCATCACCACTGGAAACAAAATCGGTTGGGTTTGGACGTTCCCTGCTACATTTGCTCAGGCTAACATGGAAGCTCTCAGAATATGGAACCAAGTCCTCCAAAGGGGTCCTGGAAGCTTCCATGTTCGTCTGGGGGTGCCTTTCTAAGGCTTGATCCCCTGCTCTTCGCCCATCGCCCTCTCTATAGAAAGGACCTATTTCCCAGGGGGGAAATAGCCCATTTGTGAAGAGAAGCATCCCTGAAGAGAATGGGGAGGGTACAGCTAGAACCTTCTCCAGTTCCTTCAAAAGGAGCTGGGGTTCAATTCAACCCCCTCATCAGAAACCTGAAAAGGGAAAACCCAGACCGGAGGCCTGATGACCATCCCAAGGAAGTTGTTCTAAAACCGGCGGGACACATACCTCTTACGATTTTGTACATTTAAGTAGGGCAAAAAAAAGAGTAAGGGGTATGAAATGTATTTAGGGTGGTTTTGGGGCTGGGAAATCATGTTCTTGCTTCCTCAAGTCAAAACAAAGTCATTTTTGGTGAAACTGTTCAACATTCCAAAGCTTGCAAAATGTTGAGCATGCAAGAAACAATTATCAAAGATAGTTACAGCCATGTTGGGCTAATAGTGCGCTATTTTTTGATAAATCCCTTCCATAATCTAGAAAATGCTAAATCTAGGATGTATCCAGGGACGAATCCTATCTGGGGTTTGGCTCCAAGATTCAAATTACTCTTGGGAACAAGCAGGCGCAACTACCCCCCGTTCCTCCCAAGACCAACTTGTTCGTGGGTATACGTCGAAAACAAACAAAAGAGACATGTTTAGTACATCCCTTGGTCAGGCGTTTGGACAGCACTTTGCGCGACAACCCTTGCTTCAAAAAGGGGCCCTCTGAAGCGTGTGCATGTCCTGCCGGCCCAATCACTCGTTTTACGACCTCCCCTATGCGGTGCGTCACTGCTGATCGCCAGAACCTATGATCCTGGCCACAACGTCCCAAGAGACGGTGCTCATGTCTATGTCGCTGCGAAGCCGGTAGACATCTACGGCACTTCACAAGATGCTGGCAGCAACTTCTCATCTCCTTGGTACACAGCGTACTGCCAACGGGCCCTCTGACCGTTTTCCACCTGAAACCAACGGCCACACCTCGGCACACGTCCAAGCGACCAGCCGTAACCGCTGCCGGACCTGCTTTCTGCTTTCCTTGCACCAAGCATGACAGTCCTAGCCAGATGTCTCACGAAGGGAACTGAATCGATCAAGGTAGCCAAGATGCTGCTTTGTTCAGTCACTGTTGCTGGTTTTTGGGGTAAAGTGCATGGAAGGAAAAAAGAACTGCCACTGGCGATTCAGGTGGGTTGCCTCAAAGCGGATGTTCCAATCTGAAAAAAATGCCGAGCAAAGGGCAAGCGGAGCCCTGCCATCGCTAAGGCAGTTGTGATTTGAATCACCAAAGCGTCAAAAGGGGGTGATCTGTGGAAATATACGGATTAAGTTGGATATTTCCACACCCCGAAATATGTATCCTGTGCAACTGGGCAGTGGTCAGCCACCTTGCGCCATGTGGCATCGTTAGAACTCCCCTTTGCTTGGGCAGACGGAAAGCCTCCCCGTCAGCGGATCTATGCGGACCAACTGACTGGCCACCCCTGATTTGTCCATTCACCTGTTGGGGCAATGATTGTGTTGTAAAATAAATATTTGAATTTATATATTAATTAAATAGGATTTGCGTATTTATATATATATATATATTGATAGGTTGTCATTTGTGAGTTATGATTGTGGCCATCAGTTTCAACCAGCTTCGACGACGAAGACCTCGTGCTCGTCCGGGGGTTTCCTCCAATCCAGCTTGACACCTCGCCGCCTGTGGGGTGCCCCAGCTCCGTTTCCCTTTCTAGCCCCGGAAAAAAAAGGAAAAATGGAAAAACACATGCTGACCATGCTGGTGCCATAGGTAAAGGCAAAGTGGTTGAATGAACCCAACAAGTTCCCGAAGAATCGAAACCACCCGTTGGATGGTCCAAAAAAAAGAAGACGATCCGTCGCCCTCTTTGCTTCGAGTCCCCGGTCCCCGCACCAAGAATCACGAGGCTCGCGCCTGCAAGCTAAAGTGCCCCGGCACCCGCGCCACGTTCAGACGACCCTGAACCTGAAACGGGCTGACTCTCTGGAAAAAGGGCCCTGGGGTTCCTGGGGTTCCCCTAAAGAGAGAACTCCTCAAAGAGATTCACGCTGTCAGGAGTACCCTCAAAAGCAAAGGGCAGCTCCTTTCTGCTGATAGGGCATTTGTTTGAGAGTGTTTGTTGCAGGAGCCCTCTGCTGAAACATCATGTCATGAATGGACTTGTGACCAATGATCTCCACGCCGGCGGTGCAATCAGGAGGATCATCCGAGGTTCAGCTTTGGCCCGCTTTCTGGTTGAACATTCAGAAAAGCAACCTAGAAGTGGATATGTTTTTTCCTCTGGGTGGCCTTGATTTCCCTCCACATCGTCTGTACAAAAGGTCAATTGTTCTCTTGATCGTTCTCAAAAGCCAGCCATGCTCCCAAATGTGCCCATTCGCTGAAGAGACTCCCCTTCTTCGAAATCGAGGGCTAGAACAATCCGGGCAAACATACGCCTGAAAAGCAGGTGTGCAAAAAGCACTTAGGTGCGCAGATCTTTCGCAGAATGTAGCAGTTGATGCCTCGAATCCGCATCTTTCCTGGCCTTTCAAGACGGCTTCCCATCGTGGCCAAGTACGCTGGTCTCAGCAACGAATTCCGTTGCCACAACTTGCCGACTCTTTGCAGCCGCTAAGGGCACAACTTTGGTTTCAATAAGTTGGAAGCCTCCATCCTTCACCAAAAGGCGGCCAGTAATTCCTCACAAGTCGACTGGTGCCTTCCCCCCATCCCAGTCCCTCCTGACAGCCCTGGTCGAACATGGCGTGGTGCTTTGCCACCATCAAATGGCTGTTCCTGCGATTGAGACCCTCCCTCTTGGGTGTTGGACTTCCAGGGTTGGTCAAGCACCGATAAAACTTGTTCAGGTTTCTTTTCCCTTAAACCTTAGGGAGATCAGACACATGTTTTGCCTAACCCTTGCCCAACTTTGGCGGTTCCCCCTGGCACTCCAAACAATCCAGGGACCCTACAAACTCTCCGAAGGGCCTTTCCAGTTGAGTTGTTGTTGTTCTTTTGCTTGGGGGGGGAGGGGGTTGTAGGGTCTCTCAACAACCCTGGAAGATGGTTGCTCTGTCTGGTGGTTGGGTGCCATGCCCATGACTGCTGAATAACTCGGTATCGCAGAACGTGGCAACGTAAAACCACATTCTAGTTTCTGCAAAGAAAACCAAAGCTTCCCTCCAGAAACCCGAACAAATCTGGCCGTTGCCCCACACATCAAAGGGACCTCCTTTAAAGGGCCCGTTTTTGGGTTCCATGTTGGTTTGTAACATGTTGCCGACCCTCAGAAAAAGGCCCAAGGCCCAACAAGAAGTGGTCTTGCCTGCAGCATCTTGCTGGGCCTTACAACCATCCATTTGCTTGAGTTAGTTGCAGTAGTGATGGATTCCCTTCAAATAAACGATCTTCTCAATCGCAAACGCAAACAACAAGAATGCAAGGCCAACGAACAGTTTGTTCAGCTTGCGCACGGTCTACCTCGGCCAAAGGGCCCCCTAAAGACAACAGAAACAAACTAGTCCATAGTTGACTGGCCGAATAAAGCGTCAAATTATTTTCTTTACCACTCAACTTGTCCAACCCCAAAAATTGCCGAAAGTGTCCGAAACGGAACTCAGGGAGTGAGCTGGCGAACCTCAACTTGCACGTTTTTTTTTTTTTTTTAATGAGCGATCCCGGTTCTACCGCCGGTCGTTTTCTTTTTCGCGCACCTAACGGTGTGGGTGATGAAGTCGATGATGTTCTCAATCTCGGCGCGCCGCGAGTCGCGCGAGTCGCATCAGTCGCATGAGTCGCGAGTTGTTGCGAGTCGAGCCGCGCGCACAACACACGAAGACCCGCTAGTCTTACCCGGACGTGCAGTGTCGTGAGAAAAGCAGGACACTTGTTTCTGGTAGTTTACTCAAAGGGAACCCACTACAGATTTTGTTTGTTTAACTGAACAAATGACAAAGGATTTGCATCACTGGAGGTCTGGGTTTAGCTGTGTTCCTTGGTAGTGCTTCTTGCTACAGGTGCCGCCTTCCTTTCAGCTAAGGGCCCCGAATTTGCCCAAGCCCGTACTCCTTGCAGCACGGAACAAGAAGGTCGCAAAAAAAAACTTAAAATTCCTGGGTCCGCACAACCTCGAGCGCTTGGATCACTGACCTTCTTGTTTTACGTGCCAGCAACACAGCCAATGGCTCGTTTTCTTGCCCGCAGACGCCGACAAAGCCCGGAAGCAGTTGCCACTTGTTCAAACATGTTCGGATCACGCTCATTGAATCCCAAACAAACAACCAACAGAATACGCTGGCTCCATTTTTGGTGAACCAAAGGCAGAATCATTTCAACAGACCACTCACCATGTTTCTGATTAGCAACCACTGCAAACACAGCTCTCCGATAGCATCTCGATTGACAACGCCTCGCCTCGGATTCCTGTCTCGCGCGGACACGGGCTTTCCACTTGTGGAAATCGGGCCACTTCCGATGTTCAGAGCAATTACACGACACAAACCCATCTAGAATCAGACAGGGGCTCAACTTCTTCTGTCAACCACCGAGTGCTTGATATTCGTCCCTTTTCTGCCTCAGAAAAGTCTCGGCGAATCTGTTCAGCTTGGCGGAATGTGAAGCATCTCAAAGTCTGATGTCTGTATCCAGCGGTTGGGCCAAGCCTTTTATGCATCACATCCCAAACACCAACTCGACATGCACCCTCAGGTGCATTACAACACTTCGCTACCAAAACACGTTCCCCAACAAAACAGATTCATCAGCCCAAGGTCGCAAACTTCCATTTTGCCGAAGTCCCCGGAAAAAGGAAAGAAACCTGAACATACTTCCGGTGCTAGGATTACCTTTAAACCCAGGAAAGACAAAAAACATATGGAGCAGTTCCAGTGATAGGATTCCCTTTGAAACCAGAAAGAAAAAAAGAAACAAAAGAGATACGAAATGCCTGTGGGACTTGGATCCTTTCGCGCCCGGTGCCCAAGCGAACCGGAAATCGGACACGGCGAGATCTCGGCGACGTCCTTTTCCCTCTCGCGGCGGGAGCTCGAAACGGCAGATCCGGGCGCGAGCAGACCTGATGTCAAATGGGGCTCCGGAAAACATCGGGGCCAGTCTGAACAAAACTGGCTGCCGGTTGCCAAGCTACCAGGATGTTGACATGTTGGAGTTCTTGTTTGATAGTTGACATGTTGGATGTTGACAAGTTGGAGTTCCAGCTTGAGATGGATTCAGATTGGCCAAACTCCCATTTTGAAGCCCAGAGTTTTAAGGGGACACACAGGAAGCCACCCTCCCACAAATGCATGGTTTCGTCTGAGCCTCCCAAGTCGCACGCAGCCCCACTTGGTTGTGTGTGTGTGTTTGGAACCGAAGCGAGTTGGATCCCCTTCAATTCCAACACTGATGGGGGGGAAAGCGGCCTGTTGAACCCGTCGGTGGGTATTCCTATAAACGGCCGTTGAAGGGGGGGGTCCCAAAAAGGCAAAAACCACGCTGAGCCACAAGAGGATGGATCACGAAACCACGTTCTGCAAAAATACCTCTACCCGGACCCTCAAACTACCCAGAAAATAGGCTATTGCCCTGAGTAGTTTATTCCTCTTTGATTCATCCCATGACAGCGGCTTAAAAATGGCCTCCTGGCAGGTTGGGCCGTTTCGCCACTCGTTTCGGATCGAAACCCTGGTAGCTTGGGGCGAAGGATAACCAAAGGAAGAGACACAAAAGCCTTTTGGGTCCCCCGATTTTGGGCCAAGCTGTTGAATCATTCCGCGCCGAACGACC
>CAUJNA010003760.1:1446107-1511107 GCA_963377175.1 Effrenium voratum | reverse complement strand
GGCGAATAGCAACCATATTTGGTAAGTAAGGGTCAGAGGGCTGAGCTATAGAAAATTTACATAGGAAATTCAAGTAGGACTAGTTGAGGTGTTGTTGCTAGGATCAGCCTCCTTAGGGATTGAAACAAAAGTTGCCCAAGCCTTCCAAATCATCCCTGCCACTGTCCCCGAACACATCGGCATCTTGGCAAACTGAGCAGTGGGCGGCCTTCAGAAACCACTGCGTAAACTGACCTTGGCAGGGAGATGCGCGGCATCAAAGTCCCAAAGTGGTCTGCCCGACACCAGGTGGGTCAGCTTTGTTTTGGGGCCACTCCTTTTTCGCTGGTTTTGGACCCTCAAAAAAGACACACCCAAAAATAAAGAATTCAAAGGGCACGAATCCCGGACCGACTTCTGACTGTTGCCAGAGACTCCATGTTCCTTAGGGGTTGCGGGGGTAGTCATGGACGCCTTGGAAAAGTATGTCCTCTTGAAGGAACCATGACAACGCGCCATTCTGCACCTGAGGGGAGCTCTGACCATGGCATATATGGCCATCCAACATCCCCATCCCACTAGAATAGACTCAAATGGGTGGTGCACCTACCCCAA
Organism: Effrenium voratum; assembly: GCA_963377175.1. NCBI lineage: Eukaryota > Dinophyceae > Suessiales > Symbiodiniaceae > Effrenium > Effrenium voratum. The sequence continues at coordinate 1,510,513 of CAUJNA010003760.1, read as the reverse complement.
AATTGCGCGTTACTCAGCAAACTCTCCTGTAGGTTCCAGAGACACGTGAGTTTAGATTGCTTGGGAGGTCACGGGAGGTCTTCCGAGGTGTGAATTGCCAAGCTGTCGGTCGGAAAAAGAAGAAGGAACACAACTCAACATGTTGTAGGCTCTAAATGGCTGTGGGTCAAAACCAATGGTACCATTTTGTGGGATTGGGATGTTTATTGGGGTACGGGGTTTTGACCCATGGCTGATTACCTTGCAAATGATGCGTCTGCGCGCCCCTCGCAGGCGGAGGTGCAGCGCCAAAGTTGCGACTGCTGACCGTTACGCCTGGGGCTGTTGGCTCTTTGGGGTTTCAGTGCAACTGCTCCGAGCGTTGTCGACGTGCAACGTGGTGGTGGGTTTATCAAAGGAGGCGCACCTGCCAGCATTTGGTGCCTACACATTCAGGCAATTTGAGGTAAGCCCCCCGTCAAGGTTCTTACATGGTTTCGCAAGAAGGTCACAAAAAAGGTGTCCCCCAAAAAAACTCCTTTCTGGAACAACTGCACTTTACTGGTTGCCCTGGCAAGACTCTTACAAAGGGCTCCCGAGAGGCCCTGGTACTTGTCCAGATGCCGGAAAATTCCGACTCCAAAATCTGCCGAAAGGCCGTGGTAGCGGTACTCCGTCTTCCCCTCATTCTCCACCTTACTTGTCCACAAGTTGGAAATCGGCCTGTGATGTCTAGGGCCAGCCTCGCTACTTTCTGACTTCAGAGGGTTTGGTACCACAGAAATTGTCCCACGGGGCCGACGGCTTCGTGTCGGTCGGGAGTTCAACCGCAGAGACTTGGACCGAAAGCTTGCATGGCTTCAGCCCCTCAAGACAAAAGCCCAGGAACACGGGCAAGAAACACACCGCCCAACTGGGACCATGGTGGCCGAAAAGCCAAAGACACGGGGGCCTGATTTGGCATTGGGAGGGAGTCCCATGGTCAGACTTAAAGCCGATGACAACCTGTTGAAAAGGGACGGGCAAACTGGGCAGTCGAGTCTGGCAGACTCGCGGGCCACAAAACAGGGTGGCTCCAAAGACCTCTGGTACGGGAAAGCAAAAACGGTCTGCTACCAATTTGTGGTTGGTCATCTTCCAAAGATTCCAAGCACCCTTGCACAACTTTGCTGAAACAGGATACGCGACCAATCCTTCCTCCACCTTTCTCAAATAACAACAGCCGGAAATCCAATTCCGGTGGTCCAGTGGTCCAGCCGGTTAACACAAAAAGCACAAAGGCTTGTTGCTCCGGACTCTCCGCCGAAAGAGGCAAGTGGCAAGACCTCTGGACGCCGGGCGGCCACCATAATGGAGTCCACCGTCTTCTCCGTCTGCTTCCCCCCGAAGAAGTAGCTCGCCTTCCGCGAGGGCGTGCCATCGAACATGCCGCCCGCGTAGCAGCCTCGGGGCCGAGCGATTCCAGGAGCTTGGCCGGGTCGGTGGCTCGGCAGTTTTTTTTGGGACGCCAAAAAATGGTGTTGTTTCCTGGTTTCCCTTTTTAAAGCCAGAAAAATTGGGGTACCCCCAAAAAAGACAAACCCATATGGGCGGTCTTGCTGTTGGTCTCCCTTTCAAACCCCAGCAGTGTGGGGGGGGTGTCCCTTGCAAACACGCACCTGAATATTTGCCATGGTCCAAACTCCCTCAATGTGGGTGATCATGGCTCCCAGAAAAGATGGGGAACCTTTCCTTGGTCCAAAGTCCTGGACTGAAGGGTGATGAATGTCCCTACCAAACCCAAGCAAGATCTTGAGCAATGAACCCATGAAGCCACAATGACCCCTTTGAACGCTCCAAAGCCGGACATCCAAACATCGATCCGTTTGTTCAAAACTGAATCGATCAAGTCTCAGACCTCCAGCCATGTCCATCCCCATTCTGTTTTTTTCAACCGGTGGAATCTGCGCCCATTGGGGGCGGGTTGGGGGCAGGCGGTTCCGGCTGCGGACCTCTGGGACTAGCGCTGCGACTTTCGGCTCGCAGATCTGCTCAACAGAACCTCTTGGGTCAGGTGCCATGCCCCGCACAGACGCTTAATTCGCCTCGCGCCAAACAGAGGGCCTGGCGCCTCGTGCGCTCAAAACTCCCGAGTTGTGGGTACTGGGATCCCTGAAGTGGAGCCCTCATCTGGAAGGCCTAAGACCATCCCCAGACCCAAGAGGAGGGGAGGGCTTTGAGCCACACTCATGAGCCATGGCGAGATATCCGTACGCCTGGCATGCCTGGCAAAGAGGTTGTTTGCTGCAACTTCGCCGTCGCAATGCACAGAACCACAGAAGTCAACACCAAAGAACGCCTCCCACTGGCTGAAACGTAAAACAGCTGATCTGTCTGCCGGTTGGTGCAGATGTTTTCTGAATGGTTGTCCAACACTTCAAACTGGTGGAAGAATGGTGGGGGGGTGCCACTCCCCCAAAAGTGATCCGTATTTCCTCGAAAATGGACCACCCCCGGTCAAAATCTCCACCAGGGTGTATTCTTCTGGCTCAAAGTCATACTTAAAGTTCAAGGACAAGCTAGTTTCAATAAGCTTTCTGCTCGGCATACCCCAACAGCCACAAGGGATAGGTTCCCATTAATCTTCTGGTTGATTTAGTACTCCTGGGTTCCCATATGAGATGGTCGACCCAATCTATGTAATGGACTAAAATAGCGGCTGCACCCATTTGGGGTTGAGACTTTCCCTTACCCTAAACCTTCATCTACCCGGATTTTGATTGTGGCTATGCACACCGAGGCGCAGTCAAAGTAGAAGCACACCGTGGCGCCCCTCTCCTTGGCCAAACTTAGACTGATCCGACTGCAACAAGTGGCAACGACTTGCTTGTTGAAAAGGCGAAACGTTCACTGTTTGCTGCTAAAAGGAAACATGACGGAACATAACAAAAGGCAAACATGTTTATAACTTGTGCCTGGTTAAATTGATAGACGAAGGAAATAACCCTTCATTTGCAGTTGATTCATGTTCAAGGACGACCACCCCCAATAAAGGAATAAAAAGAAAAGCCACAAAACATTGCCACCGTTTGTGGTCCACCAAAGAGCAAATCAAAGTTAAGTGAACAATTATCTAGGTCCTCCAGTAGAGAGGTTAGAATAAGGGTACTCTGTTTTTCTGTAGTCTATTTTAGTAGGGGAACCCTCCCATCCAAAAAAACGGTGAGAAAGGGCACCTAGCTGAGAGACCTAGTCAATTCTTCTTCCCCCCCAAAACGTCTAAGTTACGCCCGGCATCGGCGATGGCTTGGAACTTGGGCGTCAGCAGATCGTCCAGCAGCCAACCATCGAAGAGGCACAGCGCCTCGTCTCGGCCATCCGCTTCCTCGGAAACGCTGATGGCGCGAGCGAGAGCCGCGCGGCTATTTTTCGGGCAAAAATGTCTTCTCCAGAGTTGCTTGGGCAAAATGGTCAGATAGCTGTGGGTCAAAAATAGGTACCCAAAATGCAACCCTGGCAAAAGGAAACATGGACTAAAATCTGCGGTCCCCTGGATGTTTGGGCCCAACGGCTTCTCCGGAGTTGCCCAGCAAAATACCTACTTTAGAATTGGTTTAGAATTGGCTACTCCAAAAGTAGTATTCCCGGATTTGGGATTTTCTCTCGTCGGTCGGTTTTAGTAGGGGACTGTTTAGCATTGGGGAGAAGGGATTGGTCAGATTCAACTCCACTCCTGTCAGGCTGCCTCGAAGAAGTGAGCCAACTTCTTTTCCGCGCGGAGAAAAGCCCACGATTGACCAAGTGCGAAAGATCATGTGGGGCTGCATGAAGTGCTTGCTATTGACCAACGAGTGCTTGACCAATTACTGCTAGGAATCATATGTCCCTTTTGAACGTTTAGCCTACCGGACCATGCTCCCCTGCAAAAGGGATGCATTGGGGTTGTTCAGCCTCAAAGGATTCCCCTTTAAGCCAAGCTGAAGAGGGGCCACCTTCACATCAAACAAAGACCCGCGATTATATTCTGTCGGTTCCCTGTCAGTCCAAGAGTCGCTGAGTTTCAGCTTTTCGATTTCCAGACCTGTTGCCAAGGGACAGTGTTCGATACCATGCAAGGTTCCCTCTCAAGGGGAACACAAACAACACTAGAGGTCCGGGCAGAGTTTAAATTGAAATGTGACAAACATCAAGGCTCTAACCTTCAACGAACAAAAGAAAGACTCGTTCACAAGTTCCACAGCTCAAAACCTTTGGACAAGTACCCCTCCTTTCCCGTTGCATTGTGACAGCTTGTGGCAGCTTGTGACAGCTTGTGACAGCTTGTGACAGCTTGTGACCAGAAGGGGACCTCACCTCGGCACAAGTTGAAATCCCACACACTTCACGCAAGTTGAACCAATAGACCCAGGGTTTTGGGAATCAACCTCGGGATTCCCCTAAAGGAAACCAAAGGGCCATAGGGGATTGTTTATAAGAATTATTGCCTGCTGAGAATCAACGAGAAAAATGGGGTTCCCAAAAAACCGTCCTCTGAAAACGATGTTGTTGGGTTCATGTGAATCAGGTGAGGTAAGAGCCGAAAATTAGCGCCCAGCACCAAATGTTAGCCCCCTTTCTAACAAATCCCTCAGAGTATTGCAGCCAACCAAACCCAGTGCCTTGGTCAAAGCTACTTCCTTGGACCATGATCAATGTTTGTTTGTCGCCAGAACGCTAAAAAATCAATGAGAATCCCGACCAACCCGCTAAGGGGTCAATGAGCATCCCTACCAACTGCAGGCCTACTGCTTTCACAACGGCAACACACAAGTCACACAAAAATAAAAGCGTTGCCACAGAACGCCCGGCGTCGTCGTGGTTGAAATCCGGCAAGTTGCCCTTGCCGTGGCCGCTGAAGCCGAAGAAGATGAAGGCCTGAAGCAGAAGGCTTCCTGAAGCCCATGACCATCCGACTGGAAGCCCCGTTTTCATGGGCATGGGGGTTGAACAAAAGGTCCGGGAAACATGGGCCATGCGGGAAAACCACTCAAAAGATGATGTTGTCCCACATGGGAAAAAGTTACCCATGGTCATTTGGGGGCCAGGAATATTGATCAACCCCCATATGTAGAGTAATTCCGGATTAGGGGATGTCAAAGGGAGTGAGCAACCAGGGTTGTTCATTACGTGCTCGGTGGGATGGCGTTTTTTGCAGGCCAGAGTAATCTGCAGAAGAGTAGGTGTGTCATTCGAAGTGGGGTGCTGAGGGCGACTACTCACTTATTTGAGTGGCTTGGCCAGAAAAAGCAACTAGGGCTTCGAACTTGGCCTTGAAAGCAACGACCTTCCATAAGTTTGGTGCCCAGATTCGGCATCCAAAAAAGGGCTCTCGAAAAAAGATCTGTTGGCGTCTGGCGGGATGTTTGCATGTGAGTCTGCAGGGAAATAACATCCAGAAACTGGTCAGAAGTGAGAAGTAAAACCCTTCAGGAGAGCTGATGCCGGCACACTGTCCAAGTCACTTTGAGAGGTATGTCTCCACAAAACCCCACCCCAATTCATTTTTGGCGTGGCCCAAACGGCCCAAGAAGTGATGGTTGCTGCATGGCTTAACCTGGGCAAGAACATCGAAACAACTTTGCTCTTTAGCGAAAAACACGTCCAACTCCTTCCCGAAAAGCAGTGCAATCTGGCGCAACCTTTGGGCTCCAAAACCAAACTTCAGTGCTTCCCCACGGGAAAACCCGGCCATGGGCAACCAGAAAAGATTCAGCATGGTAGCACCTGGCCCTTTTTGGGGAACCTTTCGGTTTCCAACAGGTTTCGCCATGACATATTTTCGCTTTTTTGGGACCTCGGGCGAAACGACCGGCTTCGCCTCGGGCGAGGCCTTGGCGGTCAAGTCGTCCAGCTCCTGAAGGAACCTGACCGGAGAGGGTGCAGAGGCTCAGATCCGGTCGATTCGCGTAGGCAAGCGTTTACCTTTCACCTTGAAACGAGTTCCCTTGAAATGATGCTTCGGACAGGGAAGCCTTCATCACGGGAGCCATAAAAACCAGCCTTTCGCAATTTAAGGCAGGAAATTGGCCAAAGACCCAAAGAGGATTTCCTGTAGGTTTCTCAGACATGCAGCCCGAAAGCATCACTCGGGCGTCCTTCTTTAATGGACCGTCTGGGCTCACGGCTTCCCATGTCTCAGTTAGCACTGGTGAAAAGATATGCAGCGAAGCATTGAATTCTGCCTGACCCGCTAAGTCAACTGGCCAACGTGACTTAAGAGGTTGGGCATTCACTAAACTGAAGACACCAAAGCTTGCCGAATCAACAAACAACAACAAACCAACAAGAAGGCAAGTCAAACAAACAACCACAACCAAAGTAAGCCTTTAAAACCAACAGCTTGTGCTTCCTGAAGAAACAAGAAATGCAACCAACAGCTCTCTTCAACATATCATAGTATTTATATTCTGAAACGCAAATATCCGCTTTGGTTCCTTTTAAGGTCGCCAGGGTCTGGTCTCTGCCAGGGCGCTTTGCCTTGGTCATCTCCTTTGCCTCTATGCACAGCCGCACGTTCCTCAGATCGAGGGAAGTGCGGACCCCACAAACCACCCGAAAGAATTCCCTCCCCCCAAGGGGGGAGGGTTTCCTTCGGCCCCCACAAGGGTTTGTTGGGGGGTGAGGGGATGATAGGCTGGGGGTGGGGCCAACTAAGGCCAACTAAGGCCAAGTGGTGCCAAGTGGCCTGGGGTGGGGGTGTTGGGGTTGTAGGTTGGGGGATGATAGGTTGGGGGTGGGCGGGAGGGGTTGGAAACCAAACCGGGCGAGCGCTTGCTTGAACTTTCCTTTCATCACTTTTTGGGGATGGGGTTTCCCAGTCTTTAGAGGGCATTTTTGCGGATGGCACTCTACATTTGCACGCATATATGGTTTCAAGCACCTCCTTTGGGATTTGTTTGGAAAGTACCAAACAAGGTCACGGTCGATCCTGTGATGAAACTGAATCTTGGCGAAGCTCAGTGATTGTGCCCGTGGTCATTCCTTGGGTTGCTCCCAACACCCCATTGACATGCCAAAGGTGGATTACCTGAAGGCTTATTGAACACCTTGGGTCCAAAAGGCCTTCGTCGGTTTCGCCATCCGGTCAAAGAGCAGCCATGTAGATGCTGGGAAAGATTGTCCGCTCAGACGAGATTCGAGTTAAAGGCACCTTCTGTCAGGGTGGACCTTAGCAACACATGTGATTCTGGGCAGAACAGAGACAAAGAAGGAACCAAAACAAACAACAACTACTCAGAATACTGAAGCCTTTAAGAGCATGCAGACATGGGAAAAAGCGAAAGGGTCAGAACAATAAACCCCCAAGCCCATTAAATTTCCGTTCAAAAGAAGCGAAACGGGTGGCAAAGGATGATGTTCACAACCACTGATAGAAACAAGCTACATTCATTTCTGCACGAAATTGAGGAGAGACCAAGGATCTCGCTGCAGAATGTCCTGCTTTCTGAGACGTAGGGAAGCCTGAAGGGTGAGAGAAAGCTTGGAATTTGGCCATTTAGTCTACCCTCACATCCAAAATTCCTTTTGGAGAGGACGCACCGCAATGGGAACTCCAGATGAACTAAACCCGTCCTATTCATTGGGGGGTTGTCACCTACATCCGTGAAGGGATTCCCACACTCCGGGCTTCCCAATATCCTGAGAAAACACCTCCGTTTTGGTCCAGCTCCACGCCGCCGAGCTTCTCTTTGGGAAAGCCGCCCAAGGTGAGCACATCTGCCAGCGACCTCCATGACTCGACTCGTCTTTCGGCGAACCGAACCGCCCAGTCTCTCACGTTAGGCGGATGGTACGACTTCAAAATGGGGGGAAGCTTCCCATGGCGGTTGCTACTGTTACCGCCAAGGGTACCCAAGGACACGATTTTATCTGAACCCATGGCCCAAATGGGGCACCCTTTCTGAAAATTATTCAAATACCACATCGGTAGGGGAAATATGGGTTACATTCAAGCCATTCTGGTCCCACAGCTGCGAGGCTCCAGGCCACCCCTTCCCCAAGGGCCTTGGGGCCTAAGTCCTGGCCCTTTTCGGCTCATTTCTCGAGGATTGAGCACCTGCGAAAACTCGGATCTAGACCCAGCGGCCCAAGCGACAACTGAGATCCAGGGACTCAAAGTGAAAACATTTCAATGGCGTGAGTGGAACGTTCCACAAATTCATCCAGGATTTAGAAAGCTCGGGCTCCGCGGCCAATAGGCTCTCCCTCTTGAAAACCAACAGGAAAAACACACACAACCATGAGGTACGACTTGCACTCAAAACACTGGAACTGCAGTTCAGAAATCCTCTCATCTTTTGGTTGGTTCCCACTTTTCCGTGAACAGAAGAAACAAATCAACATATCTAAAATGAAAGCAACATCAGTAGAATTGTAACGATAACAAGCAAATGGAAGCCAGAGAGGTTAGAATAAGGGTACCCTTCTTTCTGTAGTCTATTTAAAGTAGGGTCCCGAACCCTCCGGGTCGGGCACCTGGCTGGACCTAGTTGGTGATCCCTCCCTTGGCGCAAGTGGCAGCCTCAAACCAACGGAAGCCCAAGCCTCATGTCGTTCTTGGTGCCCGTGAGGCTGGGCCACTTCCTGCGACGGACCATAACTCTAGGGTTGATTCCTTGTCCATTGCTTTCAACCATCCTTCTTTTCAAAAACCGGATCTGGTTCCCCTCAGTTTTTGATAGTTTCCTGAAAAGATTCCAATCCCTCGAAAGAATGGGGAAGGTACCCCTAGAATAACCAGACATGTCAACCCCAAGGGGCCTCCCACGAACATAAGCCTCTCACTTCCTGAGTTCCATTTCGGACTCTGGTTGCTGTTTAAACGTTTGGACCATTTTAGGGCTAAAGAAATAGTTGGCAAGTTACTGTTTTTGGCCCATCCGCTCAGGAAGTGAGGCTCTTTGGGCGAACATCCATGCGGACTTCTATCCAAACGAAGCTGATCAACTGTTGAGCCAATTTGGGAAATGGCAACCCAACCCTCGTGCATCCGGGGCCCTCTGATCTGAGCGAGGCCCTCTGGTCTGAAATGGATCCAGGGGGTCTCAAAGGCTACCCCCCCCACAAGAACAAATGTCTGGGTGAATTGTAATATTTCACCAGCCTGAAATAAGGTGGTTCGGGGGCTAAAACCACCATTTGGGGTGAGGTCGCGTGAGATCGTTATAGTTCACCCAGAAATGTATGTTTGCCCTTTCCCACCAGCAATCCCTTGTTCCCGGGAGACCGCCAGCGCACGAAGCCAAAGTGTGTAAACTTGGAACCTCCAAGGGGCCAACACCAATTTCTGGGGATCCTGGTGTCCAGCAAGTCACAAGCACGCGCCAAATTGAGGCCCGAGCTGTGGGTTGCCCTCATAGTCCAAGCCCACCTTGCATCCAGCACCACTCGTCAGAAAACCGTTCTCATCTTTGTGGTACACTCGCCTACCTGGTTACCTTGACCCAACCCCGAGGGTACAGCAAGCAGCTGTTTAGATGCTGCTTCACATTTGGGTTCGGCTCGAACACATGGTACCCAAATGGCACCTTTTGGAAACAAACACTAAAACCTGCGGTTTGCCCCAGTTTCATCTTGAGCCACACCCATTTAGCCAACCTTCAGACATCAGCTATAGGCTTGTAAACAAAAGCACTTCCCAGCCTTTGGTTGATGTTGACCTCTTAACTTGTGGGCCCAAGTCGGAAAATCCGAGCTGTTTCAACGAGTCCAAGTCCAAAGATCCGTCAAGCCAAATCCCCCAGCAGCCATCAACGGCCCCTTGCCAAAGAGAGTCCTCCTGAAAAGCCGCGGACGGTGGTTTTGGAGGTGATATATGAATCGTGCGGTGCCATGTTCTGATTCTCCAGCCAAACTCATAAGTGGGAGTTTGTTTTTTGATGCCCTCTTTAGGATGGTTTTAAAGGAAATCAACAGAGACACCACCCTATTTTGCGGGCTGCCCCGTTTTAAAACACCACCAGGTGTAGAACATGTCACCAACATGTCTGCAGCCGAATAACGCGTGATCACTTTGCGGCGGTTGCCAAGATTGAAAGAAGATTGCCCAAACCCTGTGCCAAAGCAATGTAAATATGTTTGCTTGCGGAGCATGACACAAAGCACATGAAGCAAAGGCGTAACGCACTGTTCCCGAGGCAGCCATGCGTGTGTCTGCTGCCAGCCAACTACAGCTTTGCATCAAACCTCACCTCAAACAGAAGATGGCGTCAACCTGACCAATCGCCTTCGCCAAAGCCGTCTGTGTGATCTGTGCGTGTGGGATTTTGTTTGGAGGCTACGAGCCTGGCGTTTAAGGGGGGGCCCAAAAGGTAACTCACCAATTTCAGGGGGTCCGACTCCTTTTCTGCCACATCGTGGGTCAACACCGATGGGATCCCATTTTGGGGTAGGTGAATTCGCCACCCATTTTAGTCTATAGTGGGGATTGGGATGTTCACTGGGGGTACGGGATTCTGTTCAGGGCGAGGCGCCAGTAGCGCATGCCGCTGCAAGCCGCTGGCGCTACCCAGCGGTTCCAGCTCCAGCGCCGCGTCTGCCGTTGAGCAGCAGGAGGTTCCGCAGCCCATGATGTTTTGCGCGGATGCAGACTGGGGGTGGAAGGAGACCGGTCAACAAGAAACTTCCATTTGGTGACCCCTGGAAAAAAAAAAAAACAGCAGTGAAATCGATTGCCTTCAAAACCACAGGGGAAAGAAAACAAATGGAAGGAAAGGATTTGACGCTTTGACTGGCATTGAGCTTGATGGACAAATAAATGGATGCCAAAAGGTTCACAGACTCCGTTCGGCAAGGAGTTGCTGAAATCTGTTCTGCCATGTTCTGCCTGTGTTTTTTTGTCAGGGACAAACTCGGAGGGGGCCACTGCTTCTTCTGGATGCAGCTTGCTCATCGCACACTGGACGCAGAACCTCTGGTCATGCAATACTAGATCTCACTTCTGTGGCTTGGCCTGTTGAGGGTCGCACCCAAGCGCCTATTCGCCCGTGTTTCGCGGCGGCGTGCCTGGGTTCCTATTTTTCGTGTGCTTTGGCAGGGTCACGACCGGATTTTGACGCACTGCGGACCAGAGACTCGTGAGAAGAAAGCGTGTCGAAGGCATCCACGGGCCCACGAGTTGCCAGCGTTTCCCCGGCTTTCAATGAGAGGTTTAGAGAAGTAAGGCATCCCTCAGAAACCTTGGTGAAATTTCACTACCTCTTCTGTTTAGATTTGGGGTTCATGGGGTTTCGCAACATTGGGGACCCTTTCGGACGGCTTTCAAGGGAAACCAAAAGGAAACCAACCACCTAGGGGCTCCAGATTTTAAATGAGACACCGAATCGCACAAAAGAGGGTGGGCAAATATCTTCGCGCGTCCGACTTGCTGGGCCCCAGCTCGCATGTGTAGCACATGACTGGGTTGATCCTTGCAGTCAAACTCGTCGCTTCGGATTGCTCTATGGAAGGCCTGCAAAAAAGTCAAACCAACTTGGTACCCAGGTCGCTGGTAGGGAAACATATGCGATGAACTGCGTTTTGGACCACGCCCGAAATGGGAGGAAACTTGAGTCAGAACCCCCCCAAAGGTGGTTGGTGAACATGACTCCCCACTCAAATGATGTCCAAAGGGTCCCCCATACAAAAACAACACGCACACACACACACACACACACCTATACGGCCACATAAACCGGTGAGCCCTTCGGTCGCTGAGCGGCACTTCTCTTGTTCTGGAACTGCTCAAAGGTCCTGGCGATCCAAGTTCCGCATGCCAGCCAAAAGGACCGCGCCCACGGTCGAAGGGGATTCCGAAGCCCCATGTCCAATCGCAGGGTGAACACGGCCTGCTACATAGGCACTGGGAATTCAGCACAAGGTCTATGGCTTGGTATGGTGACTCAGTTTCTTGGGAGAAGCAGCTTGGTCCTACTAAAAAGGTCGTGCGTCAGAACTCATACAAACCTTCCACGTGGCATAGTTCATCGGTTTTGAACACGGACCGGCAAGGGGTCCGTGTTCCTCGCGTCCACAATCATCCATCTTTATCGTTACTTGTCACCGTTGGTTCACCAGGACGAAATCCGGGCTCAGCCCTGGATGCGTTGCTTTTCTGCTTGAGATGTTGGGTTTCAGCCCATGGCCCAACCAAGTGGCCTGCTCCCATCCTCTCAGCATGAGGCAACCCGCCAAATGCAAACACCAAGTAGGATTCCCTCATGCCGCGCAACGAGAAATCAAGAATCCCTCATGCCATATACCAATCACCCCTCCCCCAACAAAAACTTCCCAAGCTGCCTTTTAACAAAATACATATGATGCAACCCGCCCAAAAGAGGGGCCACACGGTTTATACGCCGCCCAAGCCCCCTCGAGCGCTGGGAAAACTCACGTGGGGCCCGGGCCCGTCGCGCTTGTACAAGCGGATGCTCGGAAAGGCCTGGATCTTCTCCTGGCGTCCGATGAATTGAAGCGCCCCGTCTGAGCGGCGAGCCGAACACTCCGATGGATGCCCGGATGGGACCCGGAAATCATCCAGGTGAGATCACGTTTTGGGGAAGGATGGGTGGGCAAGGACAGGTGAGATCACAATTTGGTACCTTAGGACGAAATCTGGTTGCCAAAAACACCGAAAAACCAAAAGGTCGATTCCGGTCGATTCGCGCTTGCGTCGCAGCTGCCGCTCGAGTCGAGGTTGTCGGGCTTCCGTGGCAGAGCCGGGAAGGTCAGGTGCAAAAGACCGCCCAGGTCTCATTCTGCTTAAACTCATCGTTTTCTTGACACACCACCCAGTCTCCCAGAAATTTGGCACATTTTGTGGAAGAGAAGGAAACCAATCAACGCTATTCCGTTGACGGCATTGCGTAGAACATGCAGAAAACACCTGTTTTACTTCTCAAACCCCGGAAAGAAAGAATCCAAACTCGAACGGGCTGCTGATCAAACAACGCAGAAACAAACCAACACCGACAAGACACACAAAGACACACCACAGATTTCCAGATTTCCTGACCCCAAACGATTGGCCGGCCTCTGGCCGAACTTGGCCCATGGCCGATTGAGCCCCCAAATGCCCAAAGAAAGGGCAGTGTACCACCAACTCAAAGTAGTTGCACTTGAGCCCAGGGATGGCTAATTTCCCCAAAAGAAAAACCATGGGTTTAAGTCTACGTTGGGGTAATCAACAAATGGGGACCCCTGTGGGTTGCTGCTTGCTGCCGCTTTTCTTGAACATGTCCAGACTGCAGGGTTTGTTTCTATTCCCGATTGGCACAAGGACAGCTGTAGCAAACACCAGGGGAACACCACCTTTGGTCCGCTTCCCGGTTGCTTTCAGGATGACATTGAGGGGTCGTTTATTTGGGCGGGCCAAATGCGCCGCTCCGCCAGTCTGTTGAATTTGTGGAGGGAACCTACTGGGAACGCATCTTTAAGTCTCGCTACGAGAGTATCTGAGCTGCTAAAGAAACAGTAATACTCACACTTGGGCTGCAATGACCCCGAAAATTGTTGCAGACCCACGAATCAAGCGGAGTTCCTATTGAAACACGGGAACGGAAACGGTACTGACTAACTCAGAGGTACTCGCAGTACTGGTTGTCTCAAAAGGTGCACTGCTGTCACTTCAACAAAAAACACAACAGCAAAGATCAGCAATACTTATTGGTTGCTGGGATCGTTTTTGCTGCTTCCGAAAAGTCAAACGGTTTGCAACTCAAAGGGCACCCGTCAAGGCTCTCAACCGAGCTTCAATCAGAAACAAAGACGCAAAGCGAACCACCGTAACCGAACAAAAGCAGGCAATACACCACGATTAACATACACGCCCTGCTTTCCAAACCTTCTACCCAGGTTCCCGAAGCGCTCAATTTCGTCAAAGCTCGGCGCTTCCTGAAGCTTCGCTAACCTTCCAAACATTAGACAGAATAGAAAGACAGAATAGACATAAAATGCTGGTCTGAGATTTAGCAGAATAGACAAAAAGTTAATAACACTAGGTAAGTCGGGAAGGGGGCAAATATATATTCTGTTTTTGTTGTTACTGCTTTGTAGTTAGTGTTGTAAGTATTGTTGCCATCAGCAGGGTTATCGTTGCTGCTGCTGCTGTTGGTGGTGGTGGTGGTGGTGTTGGTGTTGGTATTGGTATTGTTGCTGGTGCCGCTGGTGCTGCCTCTGCTGCTGCTGCTACTCCTGCTGCAGTTGGTACTGGTGCTGCCGTCGCTGTTGCTGTTACTGTTAGTGTTACTGTTTGTGTTAGAGTTAGTTGTTGTGAGTTGTCGGTGTCGATGTTGGTGTTTGCGCTAGCGTTAGTGTTTGGTGTTATCATCTACCCAGGCTTTATGGCTCCCGCCATCAAAGTCCCAGAGTCAGCCCGCTCGCCAGTCAGCCCGCCTCCTGGCACTTGGACTGGAAGTCCACGCAGTTCATCTTCAAGAACTTCACCGTGGTCTGGCGGCCCCGCAAGTTCCACGGCGTGGAACGAGCCCGCAAGAAGCCTACAGATCTATGGACCTCTGGTTGAGTGGCCCAAACAAATAAGCCCATAGATAAGAATATGACCTTCAAAGAACAACCAAACAACCCGCTTTGAATCAATCAGAGAGCAACGAAAACATCCCTGCCGAAAGACGGCCTTTCGTGGTATCGCGGCCACGGGCGGCTGGTGTGCGGCCTTCAGAACCGAACAGAACCGAGAACCGAACCGAACATACAGCGTATTCCACAACCGAAACCGAACCGAACCGTTTTTGTTTTTGCGCCTTGGAGAAGAGACAAACTCAAGCTTGTCAGCAGTGTGACGGCTAAGGTCAACATGCCAAATCTATTATCTCAAGACACTACGCGAGACAAGATTTCTTAATCCCGTACAAAAAACAACAATATCTCTTATCATGACGCTCAACCGTACCGAGTCCTGTGCAGCTTGTTGAAAAACGTGGCCGTGATACCTTTACGCAGACTTCAGCGCTCCCCCGGCATGATTCTGCTGGAGGAACTTGCATGTCCAGGTGCGTCGACTCAAAGCCATTCAAAGGTCCAAAGGGCCCATTCGCCATGAAAAAGAAACAACTCGTAAAAATGAAAGAGCATGTGGCAGGCTGCGGCGGAGCCTTCTATTTATCTAGCACAACCTCGATTTTCATGCCGGGGAGGGTAAACATGCAGACTACCCCAGTTTCTTTTTGAAACCAACACTACGAAAAGTAAACCTGGATCTACCCAAAACCATGCAAATAATCAAAAGGGCGGCTGTGCGTATAACAATGATCGTATAGTTAATGGTCGGGACTGCCCCCCAAGTGGTAGGCGAAAGACATCTCCCCCAGTGTATGAGCTTGATTTGTTGACAACATGTTTGACAACGCAATCCCTTCGCGGTCCATCCATGGAATTGCCTCGCCAAAGCCTTATTAGTTGCAAACAACTTTGCAGCCCCACACCAACAACAACAACAACAACAACAGCAAACACCATTCACTTCAAGAGACAACAAACCTAAAACCGATCCACAAAATGATGATCCTGATCCAGAAAATGATGTTCCGACTGACTCAAAACGAACATAGAGTTGGACACTCCGTGTCTGTCTTTACACACCTGATGCTATGATAAGCCACGAGTGAACTCACAGGAAAACGCATTGCCCTTCACACACATCTACACCCGTTGCGATCCTTCCAAAACCTGACCACTGAACTACCCTCTCATCCACTAACATGGAACCTGACTAGGGGCTCCTGGAAGACCATGTTCATCCAAAATGGATGCTCTGGTAGGTTCCATGACAACGCCAACGTGGACAAGGTCAGGGAATCCCAAGTAAAAGACTTCATGGGTAAGCTCCAGTTCCCACCGAATCGAATTGATCAAACATATTTACTCGATGCAGACAAAATCGAGATACCTTTTTTCGGGCCAAGGCCTCCTTCCCATCGGCATCCTTGAACTGCATCTTCTCGCTGATCCTGCGGCGAAAAAGCTTGACATCCTTTGCTTACTGCCCCCCATGATTCTACCCCTGATTGTACCAGTATCAAAGTCACTCAAGTGCTAGGGTGAAGGGAAAATCGCCAACTCCAGCTTCTCGCTTTGACCCCCGAGAAATGCTAAAATCATTCGGGTATGGGTCAAGATACAACCACCAGGGGACTGCAGGTGTTGGTCTTTGGTTCCCTTTACCAGGCTTCCATTTCGGGTACGCATTTTTGACCCATCGGGCTCAGCCAAACCGAAGAAGCGCCGCATTCCGCCCGTCCTGCCAGCAGCCTCGTTCCACATGGGGGAGAACTTTCGACCTGAGAGCCGAGCCGCTCGGTTCCCGAAAAAAAACTCCCAAAACGGGGAGCCTCGCATCAAAAAGACTTTGCCACACCACAAGTGAAAGCTGTTCATGATGGTGGAGAGAAGCCTTCGAAGTGATGCCTTTTTGTCAGAACTTTGGTGGTGGGTTCTCATCTCCATGACTCGTACTGAGAAGCGCACACAGCAATACAAGATAGATGCCTGTGGGTCAAGACCAATGGTACCAGTTTGGGGTAGGTGCACCACCCATTTTAGTCTGTTTTGGTCGGGATTGGGATGTTCACTGGGGGTACGTGATTTTGACCCATGGCCAGATGTGTGAAGTACGAGTTGTCCTTTTATTACAACTCACATCTTGGTTGCTGTTGACCCCTCTGCACAAAATTTAACTTGTGCACGTCCAATTCGGAAAATCCCACCGTTTCCCCCGAAAAGTTGAAGTCCACAGATCCGTGACCAAATGCACAAATAGCCATAACGACCTTCCTGGCTTACCTTGGCTTTGAAACTTCGTAGCACCGGCCCGCATTTGGAAGGACCCCGATCCGTGGCGAGGTATTTTATGTTTTTTGTGCTAAGTGATAATTCCGATCAGGGTCCCCGATGTATTTGTGGGGCAGTTTAAACATCCACTTGGGTTTTGAGGTATGAGATGTTGCAAAGGCTACGTTCCCATAAAACATTTAAACAAATATTATTATTAAAAAAAAAAAAAAAAAAAAAAAAAAAAAAAAAACGGATCGCGTGGTATGATTGGTAGACTGGTTTGGGGAGATGTTCAAGCGATGCAGGCGCCCCCCAATTTCCCGAGCCCTTTCGGGGCACGTCGTTTCCACAGCTGCGCCCAAACTGAATCCCGCAGAGCTGGGAGGGTTCTGGGCATCGAGGCTCCAAGTTTCGAGGTTCGGGACTTCCGATTGGGACGCTGCGTTGATGGTGTGATGTTTGGGGGCAAATGCAGGGAGCCCGGACAACCAGGCTTCATTTCAAGGCAGCTGGGGTTAAGAAAGAGCAAGCTACCGTCAAGCACAACCTATTGTGCTTTTGAGGAAATCTGTTCAAACCTGTTGTGTTCTCTGAGGAAATCAAAGAATCCAGTGGACGCATCTTTTATTGCAGGCGACCTTCTGGGAGTGGTCAAACAGGAGACTGACCATCCATTCACCATCCATTGCGCGGGTACGGGGTAGGGAGGCCAGCGCTTGGCCGAAAATGAAGAAAAAAACACGACAAATCATTCTTGTCTTAGAGGAATGGAACCCAGTGTGGCCATGGGGAGAAAATGAGCTGACACAAAGACTGTTTGTGCATGTTTAGCAACGGAATCTCGCATGTTGCCAAACACAAAGTACTTCGGGAACACCTGCCCCGGGGAAACTGCTCGCTCCCCTTTTCGGGCTCCACGTTCACTTGAGGCAAGTAAGCCTGAGGCTTCGTAAACGAGCGCCGGGCAGTGCACGCACCACTCAGCGAAGAAGTTCACCTGCGGGGGGGACTTCCTTGCCATAGAAACCGCGAGGCACGCCCAAAATCGCCAGGGTGCCTCCGTCACGAATTTTGAAACACATGTGGCCCTTTCTGTGATAATAACCTTTCCACAACCATGATCAATGATAGTCACCTTTCACAGGCAAGCCCTGCACTTCCACAGGCTGATCAGGGCCAGGGTCAGCCTAGCTTGCAACCTGATGATTGCCAGGATCCTCTCACTGAACACAATTTAGCCATCCTTCAACACACAACCACTGAGCATTGATTAGGTTCATGTTGCCGCCGTTTTCGGGCCTTTCTTGACAACTGCTCCCCCTTCCCTCGCTCGGGGGGAAGCACTCACTTGCCTTGTCAACCGCCTTCCCAAACCTTGCGTCGCCGCCGCTTTTTGCGCTCAGGAGGCCAACAACGTGGGCGCGTTCTTCAGGTCGCTCAAGGCCTTCAGGCAACGACTCGAAACTCATGGCTCTGACCGCGTAATCTTTGGTCTTTTCAGCGGGGACCTGTTTGTGGACATGATGTTTCCCACCCGCTGTTGAGGTGGCTCTCAGGGGACGAGGGGGGTTCTGCACCTCAACGGCGCGGTCCAAACAAAGCCATACTTTTGACAACCCCCCACATGGCTTTGGTCGAGAGGAACCCACGGTCGGTCGTGAAAGAAAGGCCACAAGGAAATCCGCGCCCGGTTGAGGTCGCTTTCGGTCGGGTCGCCCAACAAATGCGGTGCTTGCAGAAGCCGTTTGTCCCTACTTATGCTTGCTCTTATGTCTCCATTGGGTCCTTAGAGGGCGGATGCAAAGAAGGTTGCCCCCAACATGTGATCCTAGCCATGCCCATAGGTTGGGATTGGCAGCCTGCGCGAATGTCCGTGAAGTCATAGTTCCCGTACGAATAGGATCCAAACCGCCTGGGTAAGTCCTTGAGTCCTACTTAACACCCACACTGCACAGACTTGCCAATTTGAAGGCACGAGCAAACTTGGGAAGAAACTGGGTATGTGTCTCCGTTGTGTTTGCGCAAGACGGCTGCAAAAAAACCTCTTGTCCCACTGAACACGCTGCAGTTGCAATAATTGCTCAGCGTTCGCAATACTTCCAACCGGAAAATATCACCCTTATTGGTGATTGTTGAACCCACCCGGAGAATATAAGAAGCCCTGTTTCCAAACTGGGAAGTGGGTGTTTCTCAAAACAGAGGTACCCTAAAGTGATTATCCTTTTGGTTTGCCTTTGAATACCAAGCAGTCTTGTGGCGTCGATGTTGGGTGAAGTGAGGCAATAGTCGTAATTATAGAACCACATAATAAAAGGATGCGTTTGGTCAGCTAGACCCAGAAATAAAGAGGCAAGTGAGTTTGGAATCCATGGGCTCGGTTCAAAATGATGCGTCAAACCACCAGGATATGGGCCGCAGGTTTTAGTCTTTGTTTCCATCTACCAGGGCAACCCATTTTGGGGATACCAACTATTTTTTGACCACCATACCCTGTTTGTTTTTGGGAGGGCAATATTGACCCAACACAAATCAACCCCAGTTTGTGAATGAGGGGTGTCCCTGGGATTAGTGGGGAATCATCGCTTTGGGAGGGGAGCACCCCCTATTAATGTTGACCCAGGATTAATAAACCCCTCCCACTGTTAGGGGGTGAACACTAAAAGGAATTGGACACCCCCCAACCAAAATCAACCTGGAGTTCTGCTTAATCTGGGGTTAACATGAATAAACCGGTTCGGCTTTTAGCATCCGGTTCGAATCGCCGCGAGGAATCCGAGAGATAGGCTGCCGAGGCGCAAAGAGCTCCAGGGTAAGTCCCTCCGGCCCAGCCCCCGCCGCCAAACAGCTCCCGTCGCACACCCCCAGCCTAGCGAGGAGCCGGAGCCGAGCCGGGGATGGGACGCTTTGGGAAACCCAACTGAAACCAAGAACTTTGAGTTCTCAGGTTGGTAAAGGGAAACCCCGGGGAAAACCAAACCTCACACAATTGGTCTCCACAAAAGCCAAACGAGCCCTTCCCATGAGGGGAAACACATGGAAACACCTAATTTGGACCATGGCTCATCTGGTTCTCCATAAGGAGTTGTGGGCATGAAATGTCTTGGGGGTTCCCTAAAAAAAACAGCACACGTCTTCCCCGAAAGTATGGAGTGCAAGAACTCAGGAAGTGAGTTGTTCAAGTGGGTTCTAATTTGACCACTTGCAGTCGCCACTAAGATCTGCTAGGTTCCAACATCAGCCCAAAGAAAACTCCATCAAGAGATGCCCATGGTGAGGTTCGTCCGTCAAGAGTGGCCCATGGTGAACCAGGTTCTTGGACAGGGGACATGTTCATCATGTCACCTCTGCGCCTTCCGCGCCTTTCGAATACTTTGACTGATCGTTCCAGTTTGCGGCCAAAATGGCTTGCCCTGGTAAATGGAACCCATGACTAAAACAAGAGTGTCGGCCCTTCCGTTTGGGCAGAATTTTTGGCGCTGGGAAGAAGGCACCGGAGCCGAACCAAAGCGAAACACGTGGAGTCCATCCCTCCCAAAAAAGTGGACCTCCGGTTGCCGGTTTCCTACCATCCAACAGGGTTCTGGACATCCCCAGCCCAAGAAATGGGCAAATGCTTCGCCAAACTGAAGCCTCCAAGCCCCGAACCAGCTCCATCCTTCTAGGTTTTCCATCCTTGCGATCGCGATAGCTAGGGCATGAGACATGGAATGAAGCGGCTTTGGGGATTCTCCCCTCAAAGGAAAAACCCTCAAACAGAAAGCTCTTTGGAGGAATCCTCCCCTAAAAAGTTGGATGAGGCTTTTCCTCGGGGTCACTCGTTCCATACCTCCCATTCCCTGCATCGACCGCACCGATCGGAAGCCGTGGCCCCCAGGGCCCCAGCGCGGTGTAGGCAGAACTGCCTCTCCGCTCCCAGAGCACCTCTCAGCGGGTTTTTTCACTCGAAAACCGCAGAGTCTGAGGTGGCGAAAAAATCCGTTTTTTGGGGGGAAGTCAAAGGGAGAATCCGTTTTTTGGGGGGAAGTCAAAGGGAAAATCCGTTTTTTTTTGGGGGAAGTCAAAGGGAAAATCCGATTTTTGGGGGGAAGTCAAAGGGAGAATCCGTTTTTTTTGGGGGAAGTCAAAGGGAGAATCCGTTGTTGAGGGGAAGTCAAAGGGAGAATAAGTTTTTTTTGGGGGAAGTCAAGTGGAGAATCCGTTTTTTTGGGGGAAGTCAAAGGGAGAATCCGTTTTTTGGGGGGAAGTCAAAGGGAAAATCCGTTTTTTTTTGGGGAAGTCAAAGGGAAAATCCGTTTTTTGGGGGGAAGTCAAAGGGAGAATCCGTTTTTTTTGGGGGAAGTCAAAGGGAGAATCCGTTGTTGAGGGGAAGTCAAAGGGAGAATAAGTTTTTTTTGGGGGAAGTCAAATGGAGAATCCGTTTTTTGGGGGGAAGTCAAAGGGAGAATCCGTTTTTTGGGGGGAAGTCAAAGGGAAAATCCGTTTTTTTTTGGGGAAGTCAAAGGGAAAATCCGTTTTTTGGGGGGAAGTCAAAGGGAGAATCCGTTTTTTTTGGGGGAAGTCAAAGGGAGAATCCGTTGTTGAGGGGAAGTCAAAGGGAGAATAAGTTTTTTTTGGGGGAAGTCAAATGGAGAATCCGTTTTTTGGGGGGAAGTCAAAGGGAGAATCCGTTTTTTGGGGGGAAGTCAAAGGGAAAATCCGTTTTTGGGGGGAAGTCAAAGGGAGAATCCGTTTTTTTGGGGGGAAGTCAAAGGGACAATCCGTTTTTTGGGGGGAACTCAAAGGGAACCGCAAAGGCACCGGAAACCCGGAGTGGCCCCTTTTTTTGGACCCAAAGTGAACCTTGGAATTGTCTGAGCCCCTTGCAAACCAAAAGGAAACCCAAAGTGGCCTTTTTCAGGGACTATTCTGTCGTTCATTTCTCTAAATGCCCCAGTTGGCTTCCTCTTGTCTCGCTACCAAAAGGAGGTTCATATTTCTTGAGAAACCAAGTGTGTCTGTTGAAGGGGAGGGACCCCAAACATTCTGGATCTCCTTTTTGCTTCCCTTTCCGAAGCCAGAAAAAAAATTGGACCCTCCAAGCCAGACCGCCGCCTATTCAGCCCATGTCTTGCGGACAGGGAAACCAAGAGGACCGGAGCCCTTTCTTGGCCTCAGCTGAGCTTCTTGCGATTCGGTCCGACTCGGATCCGATCCGAGCAGTACCAAAACGCTCCAGTCCAGAGATTCGTTTCCAAACTCGGTTGCTGTTGACCCCCCTGCAAAAAGTTTAACTTTTTGGGGATTGAGGGGAAAACAGCTGTATTTCCCAAAAAAGGGAAAGTCTAAAGATCCAACCCAATAGCAGTCAAGCAAATGGCCATAAAGACACCCCTGGCTGGCCTTTCCAGCCTCGTACCACTTTAGGCCGTAGGTGTACAACCAAATAGCCATGCAAACATGTCGATTGTTACAAGACTCGCTAGTTCCCATCAGGGAATGAGAACTGGAATGACCACAATGACAACCCATCGGGAATCCATCCACCGGTTCATTCGAATCCAACGCCCGGCGTTACCTCGCAGGGCGCCTTCGGCTCGGTTGGCTCCGTCAAACTGAGGCCGCGGAGGTGGCCATCCTGTGCCAAGCGACTGGAGCCTTTGCCGATTTTCTTTCCGGAAACAAAGGGCATTTGTCCACTCAGTGATATCCTAGATCCACCATTTTAGTGAGTCCCCTAAAGGAAGGCCAACCCCCAAATGTTCATTTCGACGTGGGTCAACACCGTTTTGGGATCCCATTTTGGGGTAGGTGAATTCACCACCCATTTTAGAACCGATTTTAGTGGGGATTGGGATGTTCACTGGGGGTATGGGGTTTTGACCCATGGCCATCTGTCCAGTAGTGACATCGGTTCCCTGGTTTCAATGGTGTATTTATACTGGGCAAAAACGGAATTGTTGTGCTTAACAAAAAATATATTGTTCAGCAAACGGAACTTAGTGTTCAGGAACTCAGGAAGTAGGTGAGAGTCAGCAAGTTGTTGGGAACTGAGGATATATCCAACTTATCTATAAGTCCCTCTGAGTGGACTTAACATTGTTGTGTTGGGGAACTTGTAATTAATTAACCAGGGTGGGGGTCATTTACGAGGCCCCCTGCCCCACAATTGAATGAATCAACCTGCATTTGGGCAGCTCCGGCTCGAAGATTGCAACTTCTCAGAAGAAGTCAATTACGCACAGTTTCCGCAAGGAAACTGGTAACAACATGATTTCCTCACAGCTTCCGCGACCTCATGTTCAGCTTATGCGTGCCTGTGTTTTTGCAAGCCCTTTACTAAACATGAACAGAAGGGCTAAAGGCCCTGCTACCAACGCTGGAACGCGGAGGCAATTGGGGGAAATCCATCCCAGACCCCCCGCCTTTCCTCGACCTCACCTTTTGCTCCCCCACCCCACCCCGAAAATACTATATGATGAAGCATGGTCCGTATTTCGCGCGCCAATGTTAGACAACTTCAAAGAGATCCCAGACTCATCAATGTGGTCTCATGTTCCTTAGACACCCTGCAAAAAGTTACCTTCAATCAAGGAAACCAAGAACGGCAAACAGCCAAACTCAACAGAATGGCTTCTATAAGCTCTTAAATAACTACGTAAGTCTACTCCTATCATGACTAAATGTGGTTTTGAGGTACCCGGAGCCCCGCCCTTCCAATTATTTAGTTGTCAAACCGCCATCAAAGCCATGGGGGTTGATATAACCACCATTGTGCACCCAAGGATTTCTCCTCATTGGGAGCCACCCATTCTTTTGGGGCGGAACCCTTCCAGCTGAGTCTCTCAAACCTGCAAAACCGTCAACGCCTTCCCGCCGGGGAAAAGTTTCGATCGATCGCTCCTTGCTGGCAAGCACCACGTGCTGCCGATCTGCACAGCGCAAGGCCTGCCGCCAACTCGACAAGGCACTGAGGGAAAACCTGTCACAGGGGTGCTCCATAGAGGTTTCAAAGGGAAACCCCTTGTGTTGTGATCATCTTTCAGCTGGAAACACAATTTACTGGGATAGTGTGGGCTGTCGAAAATGGAGCGTTGGCCAATCCCAATTTCTAATCAGTGAAAAAAACCGAAGAGGATATTTTAAGGTAAGGGTCTTGCGGATTGCCTTTGAGCAGCGACGTTTCGGCGAATTGTTCGACTGCCCCAAAGGCGACGTCGTCTCCTCGATGGTCTGATCCGCGCAGGGCAGAGCTGCTTGTTGCCGCAGGCCCCCTGGGACCCGAGTCCCGTAGCAAAACGAAGGTCAGGAGGGGTTCTGCAAACAACGCCCTAAAAATGGAACAAACCGGGCGTCCAAAATATTTAGGATCCCCCCATATGTCCAGGGCCTTTGGATTTACAACGGACTTTAGAAGGAACTACCGACCCCTTCGTGCCATGTTCAGTCAATGCAAAGAACCTAGGGACAAGGTTTCCTATATATCCCTAAGCATCACCCAAGGAAACTCACCTTAAACTGGCAACCAAAAAGTGAAGTCTAAAAGGACGAGTAGGGAATCTGGTTGGAACCTGGTATTTGGGCAGAGACCCCCAAGCTTTGGAAGGGACAAAGAGTCAACAACGAGGCGGCAAAGGCATGTAACTCGTAAACAACCGGGAAAAGCAAAGGTGGACGACTGAGATTTGGACGTCGGTAAATGTTAGCCTAGCTAGGAAATCAGCCCAGTTGTATCCTACTTCACTGTCTCCCCTCGCCTCTAGCATGAACCCTGGCCTGCTAATCAATACAGGGCTTTTGTGAAAGGGTCAAGGCCACTTACCCTTTCTGCTGGTCAACGGGAAAAGGATGAAAAAGTGAGCGCACAAGGAAGCACACCCCGTGTCCGTGTTGTAACGGCTTGGATCACAGATTCAGAGCGCTCGCCAGGATGGCCCCGGGCGGATGGAGGCGCCAACCATGGGAAATGAAGCTGAACACTTGGTTATAAGTTCTACGTACTTTGGTTGAGACAGTTTGACTTGTGCTTTTTTTCTTTTCTGGAGAAACCCCCCTGTTTCCCAAAAAGTTAAAGTCCAAAGATCCAACCACATAGCCACAAAGCATCATAAAGCTAAGAGGGCTCTCAAATGCCGCTCCTTTCCTTTCAATGCTACACAAATTCTCCTTCGCTGCCATCTCGGACCTAGAACCCGGTCGATCGGATCTGAGGCCCAAACCCCAAGCCCGTTTTTGTTCAAGGGTACTTATGGCAAGCACTATGCGAGCTTGAACCCTCTACAGGAACCCCAATCCACTCCACTGCGAACCAAGTAACAAGTAATTCCCAGACCAAGCCTTCTTTTTCAACCCTCCTCCTTTTCAGAAAACCGGACCCGTTTTTTTTGGGGGGGGGTTTTTGCCTGACGGCGTGGCGGCGGCACCGATTGCTGAGTGCCGAGTGCCTTTGGACCGAGGCGCCTCGCAGGTCAAAGAGCTTCACCTCGCAGTTCTCGCGGCTGAACCCCTTGGAGCCACAGGCCACCCACTGACCCTCCTGCGCCAAGTTCGCGGCTCCGAAGTCGGCGGCTCCGTTCGCGAGGCGAAGAGTTTGCGGCGCGCTGGAAGTTGGCGAGTTGGGGTTTCTGGTTGGACTGGTGAGGGCGGCATTGCTGCGATTTGGTGAGTTGGTGATAGGTGAGTTGAAAATACGCAGATGGAGTCTGTTTGGGGGCCCTCGCTGCATCCTGCAGAAGTCGAGGGACATGAGTAATTGGTTGGGCCTTTTACGGACCCTTTAGGTGGGGCTAGCTCCACCAGCAACAAAGGGGGTGAAGCTTGTCCAAGAAAAGTTAATGAGACCAACCGGACTGGAGCCTGGCCGCATCGGATCCGCATCGGATCCAATTCTGTCCTCCGGCACGTCCAGGCAAATGAGCTGGTTGGGACCTGAGGGTACCTCGATGGACGGATACACATGCGGCCCACCAGTGCTTCCGGGCAAGCCACACTAAGGTATGGGGAAACCATCCACGGTGAAACTGGGGAGAAACCCGAAGGGTCAGCTGCTATGGTCCTACTAAAGTGGTAACTGGAAGCACTGGCTGCCTTATCACTGTCTGGAAGCTGGCATCGGAAGTTAGATCGAAACCCTGGAAATTCGGTGGGTGTTGGGCGATCTGGTCCTGTAGAACTGATTGCTGGTGCTCGTTTCATAGGAACTGGAGGGGTTCTGTGTATGTCAACCCTACCGAGGTTTTCTTGTCAACTCGCCCGAGCCAAAAGGTACAAGCTTTTCACGGGCTGAGGAGAACACAAGCACTTTCACACACACATGCGTTCTCCACCCACGAATGATGAACAACTCCAACCAACTTGTGCCCTCAGAAACAAAAAAAAGACCATGCCAACCCATCAAGAACTGCCCGCCAATCAAGCCACCCCAAGCAAAACAAACAGAACTGCTGCCAAGCTTTCCCGTTTTTGGAAGGCGAAAAGGGTCGGTCGCCGGTCCCAAACTTCGGGACCCGGGCAGCAATGGCCGGCTTCGAGAGGTTCCGCGTGTCCCACAGCCGCAGCTGCAAGTCCTGGCGTTGACAGTTCCAGGTGACCCGACTCCGGATCCAACCAAAAACACATGTCCTTGTCTGATAGGGAGATAATGGCCCCCTAAAAGCGGTCTGATTTCTCACTAAACCCAGAGACACCCCAAAAGCAAAAAAAACTGGGTTGGTGAATCTGGGGTCAACATTGTACATGCTGGAGCTATGGAGCTTATATACCTCTTGAATAGGGGTATATACAGCGGTACAAGCTATGTAATATAAGCATCCATACCTCCAATGGTGGAGTTCCTTTTGTTGGCCCTTTGAACCAACCTCAATAAGGGTACCCTCAAACAAACAGACAGACAAACAGACAAACAAACTAAACTCCATTAAATCCATGTTACCTTTCGGCCTTTCAATAAATCAGATGGAAGGAAAACCAACTTACCACCTTTCAAATCTCAACCGCCAGAGTTCGCGCGGGGTTTCCAAAAAAAGAGAAAAACAAAACCAGCGGGTTGGGCAGGTCATCTCACCCAGAACCGCTGGAACCCCTCACCTCGCTGGCTTGGACCAGCGTGGAGCTGCCGCACCGGCGCACGGCTGTGACCTGAGATTCAACTTGACCTACTGGGACATGAGACGAAAACCTACCGTTTTTTGCTTCTTCTTTTTGTTACAACAGCAAATAAAAAAACAAATATGACACCTAGCAGGAAATTCTAGAAACATCTGGTTGTGTGTTTTCGTTGGTTGGCATGGCTTCGAGCTTGCCTCATTTTTTGTTCTGCGGCTACCCCCAAAATGGTGGTGTTCAAAAGTTTGGTTTCCCAGCCCACAGAAACAAGTTGGCACCTCGAAAGAAGACATACCCGTTGCTACAAAAACATATGGCTTCGCATGGGATCCGGGTGATTTTGACTAACAAAACTTGCGATCGGTTCGATTGGCAGGGAATGAGAAATGGAATGACCACGAGAAAAACCATCCACGATTCGGTGTCCTTTAAGGGAAACTTAGATTTCAACAAATGATTTCCCTCCCTCCGACTAACAAATTGTATCTGGAGGGTACCTGGAAGATTGGTTTCCTTTGCAAGGAACCCTCTATCAGGTGAGATGATAGTGGTTGGGAGGGTATACAAGAACCTGGGTTTTTGGTGGGTGTTGTTTCCTTATGATTTCCTTTTGGTTTTGGTGGGTGGGTGTTGCCGCTTTGCTGTAACTCCTGTAGGTGGCTGTGAGTCTGTCTGTTTAACCCAAGTGGGGGAGCTGGTAGGAATGACGGTCCTGGTCCTGTGAAAGGGTACTCGGACCAGCCCAGAGAGTGAGTGATCAGGAAGCTCAAGTAACACGTTCCTTATCTTGGCAGAGTAAATTTTAGTGAATGGGGACTCGCTGAAAGGGGCGAGAAACCGCGTACTAACCTCATTTCATGGGTGGATTGGCCTGCGAAAAGTAACTTCACTTGTGGTTTCCCACAAGAATTGGTCTGCCTAAAAAGTATAAACTTCTGAAAGTCAGGGAGTGAGTTAAACATGACATCCTTTTTGTTTCCCCTTTTCAGGCGGCAAACGCTGGATCCTGGAGGTTTCAACAAATTTTGCCAAGCCTGTTCGCTCGCTGCTCTTCTTTGGGGGGGGGGGTAGAGAGACACCTGAAGGAGACCACACATTCTGCGTATTTGATGTCTTTCACGTTACTGAGCTGGCTATAGGGTAAACCTTTAATGGGAACTGCCAGGGCTGTTAACACCTAACTGGGGTTGGCCAACCAGACAGGGTTTGTGCATCGGTTTTCTCTCTAAATAGGACATGGAACCCTCGAAATGGGCTTCGGCGTCAGGGGCACCATCTGCACAAAGTCTAGCTGACCGATTGGGGGAAACGAGCTGGAGAAGCTTTTTGAGCAGCTGCTTCCTATTTAAACCCTGGTATTTCGGACCATCGTGCTAAGGAAAACTCTGCAAACATGTTGTCCACCACCACCGACCGCCACGGCCCCCCCCATGACAGATAGAGTCAAGGGACTAAAGATCCAACCAAACAGCCAGCATGAGGTTCTGGACCGAGGAACAACTTCTCACTCAGGAAGTGAGACTCAAGAAAAGCACTGCCTGGGGGGCTGGCCACATTCCGCAGGATCTTATTCTTCTGGATGGACCTGGCAAAGAAGGGCCCTGTGACGGTTACGGGCACGACTCTACCAGAATAATCATATGCGCTCAACATAGACCACACAAAATAGGTGGCCCTTTGACACAATACGGGATTTGAGGAACCCAACAAAGACTCGACAATACCACACAAAAGCGGTAGGTGCTCAAACCCGATTTTGCGCCCCACTGTCCATTGCGCATTTTTTTAAGGGGCACCCCTTGCCATGAAATCACATCATTTCGCGCTGTTGAAATATGGTCAACCATCTCTTTGGAATCCACTGCGCAAGGGATAGCTCAAAACAAAGCAAACAGAACACACACACACACACACACACACACCAACCAACCGGGGAAAATGCATCGATGAACTATGGTTCATCAAACCAAGGGTTGCTTAACAGGATGAGGATATTCGTTGCCCCCCTTCAGGTCGCCTGAATTCACCCATCACCGTTCCAATCTGCAATCCAAACCTCCCCTCGTCCTCCGTATCCATGACCGGTCCGCCAGTTTCCCCAGCAAACACATAGAAACAACTTTGTAAGGGGACACGGAACCTGAAGCCATGGCTTTGCCATAGGGAACACGCTGGGAATCCGACTATGAATCCTTCTGATTGAGCAACCAACCGACTAAACGTTTGTGCCAGTGGGTCAGAAATTGGACATCTCTCATACGTGAGTATTCCTTATAATTGCCTTTAACCATGACCTGAAAAGAGTGCCCTCGCAAAAGCAAAGCCCACATTCACCCTTTGAGGAAGCAGCTCTGGTATGTTGGGATATGCAATGAAGAACTGGCCTTTTCATCCGCGGCACTGCTTGTCTGGCGTCGGAGACCAAATGAAACAAGCCATGGTTGATTTGGATACTAGTATGTTAGTCAAACTAGGGAGACCCTGAAAATAATGGCTGTACACTTTAGGTTTCATTTACACCAAGCCAGCAAGGGTACCCTCAAGAAAACACACATCAAGTTTGATTAGCCTTTCAGTTGGCATCCGGATCGCTTCCATTTTTGTGCGTATTCGCAAAAAAAACAACAACAACATATTTCCGGTAGTGAAATCGATTCCCTTGAAAGCCAACGACGGAACATCAACACATGCATATTCATTTCAGCAAATGGAAGAAACCACGCCGGTGAGGTGACGGCGCTTTTCCGCCAGGTTCGGCTTGCGACAAATGGCGCGCGCTGCCTTAGGCAGGGCGATAGCCTTTCGGCGTGAAACGAGCCATGGCCAGAAGCGATCTCGGGGAAAGCTCACCTTTGTTTGGTCTGTTTGTTCTTCTGTGGATGGACAAAATCCATTTCGCCCCACCTAAGAAAGCCTGGAATGATTCGATTCCCCAACGTAAATACCAACCAACAATGGTTTCCCGTGGTTTCAAAGTGGTGCAGGATTCTGTCCATCCACAGTATGGTTGTGGGAAATATGGGGACGTCTCAAAATAGAACACCCCCCTCATCCCCTCCCAAATGGGTTTAGTGTTGGTTTCCCTTGAAACCATGGTGAAAAGGATACCTTTAACACACACAAGCACAGAGACATATCTTTTCTGGGATAGCAAATTGGGCCACCCCTATGCCTTGTCACTTTGACGGGAATTCCCTTGGTACTGAACATGACTCTTAAACCACCCAAAATCCCACGACTATAGTCCTTAGTTTCGAAGCCATAGGGATCATGAGTGAGCCCGCTGCGGGGCCAAGGAACCTTCCTATTGGACTGAACAGGCTTGCTTGGCTTACAGTCTGGGAAATTGCAAGAAGTTGCAGACTGAATAAGGGAAGCTTGTAACAGGATGGGCGTCTCAAGCCGGAAATCCTGGAACGTGACGTTGCTATCATTTGCCCCCCTTAAGGACGGCTTCTCGAAATTCGGCACTCGCTCCAAAGACGGCGCTGGGGTAGACTTAGCCCCGCATGCTTGGGGTAGGGTGTTAAGGAGCCACGCCTCAAAAAGAACAGGCTTTCTCCAATGGATGTTTGAGGGTTCCTGGCCTTCGGCCTCATCTGTTTGTCCACCGGAGCCTTTCGGCCCAAAGCCAGCATGATTAAACACCGGTTTCCAGTGGCCAAATCAGGCAGCTGGTTTAAAGGTCGAGCTGTTCGAGGAACCTGCAGGAACCGGCAGAAGCCGCTTACAATCAAGTACGGGGGGAACCTCTTACAAGCCCTCGAGCCATGGTGTGTAATTTCGAGGCTACCTTTCAATGATTGGAATCAGAGACCTCAAATTCAAAACATGCTTTGGGTCCGCCGATTTTGACAGCTTTTGGCCACAAGCGAGCGCTTGAGCCGCATGCTCAAGCTCCTGAGGGAGCTTTCGCTTGCGAGCTCGAAATCCCGAGACCCGATGGGCGCGCTCCATTGGCGCGCGAGAAACCGTAAGGCAATCCTTCAGAGGTGTGAAGACACCCTACTACAAAGCTGTGCTGCCACGTTAACCCAGAAGCTTCCCCTTCACGAAAAACTCGGTGTTGAAGTTAGGCCCCACAAAACCAACAAATGCACCGCAGGAGGTCTCGCAACTGCTTCGAACTCCATTCCACTTCACCCATCCCCAAAACGGGGCTCCCTCCAAACCACGGGTCAAACCACAAAAACTTCGGCGGCGAAAAAAGAAGAAGCCCCTCACTGCTCACTCTCCGAGGAGTGCTGGCGCGGATGTGCCTCAAAGCGGAGCCGGCGCGTGTTTTGTTTTCCTCCCGTGGGTTTAGAAAAGGCCACCCAAAACTTGTTTGATACGTAAATAAGTAAATAAATAGATAAAATAAATAGATAAAATAAATACATAAATAAATAAATAAATAAATAAATAACATCATAATAAGCCTAAGTGGGATCCCAACAGCCCCGGAACTTCCCTGGAACCGAATCTCCTTTTGAACCCTCCGGCTGACTGCCCCAAACCACCCAGAGCCCATCTGGGCAGAGACCCAATCAGTAGCTTTCAGCTGGGGAGCAAGGAGCACCACTTGGCTTCAA
The DNA here is from genome assembly GCA_963377175.1 of Effrenium voratum. Classification (NCBI taxonomy): domain Eukaryota; class Dinophyceae; order Suessiales; family Symbiodiniaceae; genus Effrenium; species Effrenium voratum. The sequence goes on along the minus strand of CAUJNA010003760.1, from coordinate 1,479,095 downwards.
AGGTGTTCCCTCAAACAAAAAGGACACAAAGCACCAGTGGATGAATGTCGGCATCATAACATTTAGCTCGGAATCATTCACAAGTTGGAAATGATTCAGTAATCAAGCCGTGGAATCGCTGGTTTTACTTATTATCTCTGGTTGGGTGAGCTCCATCAACTTTAGCGCACCGCAGGGTGAACCTTCCAAAGCAGCTTGACCCGTCCCCCTTGGGATTTCAGGGGTCCAAACACACAAGTAAACCACCGATGTGAAACGCAAGGATTGATGGATGTTCCCCCCTCCCACTGTGCCCAACACCAAAAAAAAACACGAAAAAGCAAAACAAAAAGCATGCCAACGACCCGCCCTCTTAAGTCTTAAGATTCTCACCTCGGGCGGCCTGCCAAGGCACTAAGAACCGCAAGAGCACGTCGCAGCTGACGCTGCCGTCCTCGCGTGCGCGACCGACCGGGGCTATGGGACCGACGGGGGCCTTGGGGTTGGAAGCGGAAGCTGATCGATCGCCGCGGTGGGCGGCTCTGTGCGTTTTAGGTCCTCCAGGTTTGAATAAGGATACCAACAAGAGTCTAGGTTTTTCCCCACAAGAGTCTAGGTCCTCCAGATTTGAGAGCTTAGAATAAGGCTACCAACTTTTTTCGGTGGCTAGTTTAGTAGGTCCCGAACCCTCCCAACCAAACAAGGGGTAGAGAAGGGCACTACTGGAGGACCTAGTGTTGGTTTAGAGAGTCTGAGCTCTGAGCTCTTGGTTTCAGGCCAACAAATAGCTGTCAAGGTCAAGGGTGAAGGGAAAACATGCCCTGAAGGAGCTCCTTGATCAAACACAAAGTTGAAGCCCCAGAACGTGGGGCCAAGTCACTTCCAAACGATTCGCCAAAACATCTTCCCAGCCGTTTGGGGGGGCACCGCGGTGATTCTCACAGGAATCCTTGCACTCCCCCAAACGAACATGGGAGCTCCCAGGACTCTTTTGGAAGACTCGGTTCCATTTGGAGATGGGTCAAAACTTCAACACCATAAGAACCGCAGGTTTTAGTCCATGGTTCCATTTACCAGCGTTCCATTTTGGGGTAACCAACTATTTTCAACCAGCACAGCCATTTCAGCTTTCCATGTCATGTACGAAGGAGTTTCCTGCTCGATCCCTTTGGATTTCTTCCGAGACGCTCTCGATTTCCATTGGGCCCTCAAAGTGCCAGGTGTGGACCCCAACTTGGTTGCTGCAACGACCCTGCAAAAAGTGGTTGTTTCACTCGGGGCTTTGGTGTCAAAACTCCCATTGGGAGCCGAAGCCCGAGCATCTTGGATCGATCCCCTCTCCTGTGAGGCCAACAGCGGCCTGAGCGCCCTCTCCAGTGCCTCCGCCTGACCGACCGATTCGATTGGTCGGGCTCCCCGTCGTTTTTTTTGGGGGAGGTTCTCCTTTTTGGATGACTTTGAAGGAAACGAAAAGGAGACCGCCCCCATTTTGCGGGGGTCCTGCCATGATCCAAATCTGCCTGTCCCAAGCTGTTGAAACAAGTTTGCGTCAGTCACCAAGGCCATTGATTGCCTACGAGTCCAGAAGCCCGGAAATCCGCCCAGTGGCCATTTTGACACTTGGTTTTCATCCGGGGTTTCCCCCCCAAAAAGAAAACACGCAAGCCGCCCACGCGTTTTTTGTGCAGCTTGGAACCCCGAGTGCTCCCACAAGCCCGCTCGCTCCGCTGGAACCTGTCCCGAAACGAAAAAACGACAACGCGCGCGCCAAACCGCGCCTCGCCCTGGGATCGGCCGCAGGCCAGCAGCAGCTGCAAGATGGGCAGGCGCTCCACGTGGCTGGCGGCGAAGGCGGCGTACAACGAGGCCTCGGGCTCTAAGGCGAGCGCTCGTTACTCGGCGGCTCGGATGGCCGGGCTTGGGGTGAAAGGAAATCAGGGACCCCCCGTGTTTTGGTCGGATGGTCAAGGGGATCCCTGGCCCAAGGAGTGAAAAGGGTGGAACCGGGGCACAAAACACCCCTTTGCGTTCAAGTCGACATAGCTCAGTTGTTTGGGGGTTCAAGAAAAAGCTGAAACCAACACCTAAGTTTTTTTTCTTGTTTTTGTTTCTTTCTTCAAACATGCAACAAGAAACTAGCCATGGTCTTAAAACGTAAAAGCCTGCTGCATGGCTCTTCCCCCAACCCAACGCCTGAACTCGGCCTGGCAGCTTCCACGTTTCGGGGGGAACCCTTATGCCGCTGGAAATGCAGTCGACCGCCAAGGACTCTATGGACCACCCGGCGACATCGATAGCTTTTAGGATAAGATTCCAGTCCGGAGTGGTTTGTGGTGTGTCTCCAGTCCGGAGTAAGACTTTTAGTGGCATGCTACTGATTCAGATTGGGTTCGAGCTGGTAAGGAACATGTCGTCAATCTTCCCGCGAAGGAAGTCAACGAGGTACTTTCTTAACTGGGTGCAGCAGGGGTCCGCTTCCCACTGCCTCTCCCAACATAAATCATTTGTTGGGTAAACAAATGCTTCAAGACATGTGTCTTTTTTTAGGGGCCCCCCAAATTGGTGGTGTTCTGCTTGGCTTCCTTTTAGAGCTACCCCAAAAAGGGGCTACCCTGAATAACAGACGCACCGTATCTGTGGCATTCCATGCAAGTATCGAAAGGGCACCGGTCAGAGCATTTCAAAGGAAAATCCCCACTCAGTTGCCAAGAGGACCGCAAACCAAAGGTTGACCTTTGGGGGCTATGACTAAAAATGGTCCAACAAGAGGAAATAAAAATGTCAAGATGTCGATTTGCTTTGGGCAACCGAGAATAGTCTTTCCCAATACACTCCAGCGACCCCCCGAAAAAGGTACCTAAGTTAAACAAACGTACCTTAGAAACAACAAAATAGTCAACTGGGGTATTCCGCGATTGTCTGCTAGACAGTAAGTGGGCTTGTCTTTTTTGAGAGACCCATTTTGGGATTGGTTGAAAGGGGAACCCAAAAGGACACCACCTCAGTTGCCCAAAGGACCCAAAAGCTTCACCTTTTGGGACCTTTACTAAAAATGGAAACCAACCATGGGAAACCCAAAGGTCAAAAGGTCGATTCGCTTTCGGCAAGTGAGCCACTCATTTTTGGCCGAGATCCCTGCTGCCAGGTCATCCTCTGTAAAGCCTGGCCATCGGAAAACCGTTGCAAGGAAAGGACTCGACGTGGGCAAAACAGTGGATGGGAGTTGTTGTACTTGCTGTGTTTATTTAAATTTCTTTCTGTATTCATTGTGATTTTCTCGTGTTCCACCCCCGCCCTTTCCAAACAGACAAACAACAAGTGACACAATGAGAAATCGTAAAATAAAGCACTTACAATGATTGTCCAACAACCTGTTGAGGGGTTGATTTAACCATGCCAAGGACTGCCCATCGGCAAGTCAGTGGGGCGATTGTGAACAGCCAAAGAAGTACTGGTGTCAGGCGCCTAAAGAATATATACTTACTGCCAAGTGGATGGCTTTCTAGCTATGGTCAAAAATTGGGGCTTGTCTTAAACCTGGGACGCCCAAAGTGGTTGGTTCTCGTTGGGTTGCGCCTTTTGAAGGGTGCCATCAACAAAAATACACACCCATTTAGCAGGCCTCAAAGTACCAATTACCCACCAGCTGACATGGACAAACCCCCCAGTGTGCTCTTTTACCTAGTCAATTGTAGAGAGGTCCCCTTGATGGCAAAGCCTGCCCAGAATCTGATCTACCAGGATTCTCGGGCCACCCCTAGGTGAATTTCATCCAGGAATCCTTCACGAGCAAACTTTGGGGTGTACCCAGGACCAGCGAAAGCCATGTCGGTCATTTGCCTAGTTGTTTTAATAATGGTAGAATTCGCAGAAAATCCTTGCTTTACAACAGAACAAGACTCAAGACCTGGTGAAAAGAATGATGGAACACAATGAGTTGCACTGGCCCTACCGCCTCATTCAGTCATACTCCAACTCCGGTTTATCTCTGATCCTTTATGATGTAAACGGCTAAGCTGTAGCCAAAACCGGACCACCAAGCTGACCCGATGTTGAGCCGACCCCTCCAAAGTTGAAAAAGAACATTGTACAGACCAAAACTACGTTGCGAGGAGAATGCTGGAATTGTCTCTTTTAGATGGGCACCCTTTTGAGAGGATTCCAAGATCAGCCTGAGGCCTGAGGGGTGTCTCTTTTTGATCGGCACCCTTTTTGAGGTTTAGGAAAACCAAAAGGACCACGAGCGTCTCAGACTCCCGGCCACTTGGCCCTGCCTCGCTTGAAAGGCGAAGGCTGCTCCAGCCACGCCATGTCCTGAGTTCGATATGGCCTCAGCCTTCTCCAAGAGTGCGCCCAAATTGGAGGCCCTCCTTCCAGTTGTTTAAGCTTTGTGGAGGAAAACAAAAAACATATTTCCTCTACTGACAGATTCCCTTCAAAACAAACAACAAAACATGTGTCTAGGCAAATGAGAGCCTACTAACATTGTTTTTGTTTTGCATTTGGGCTCCTTCTGTTCGCGACGTCACTTCAAAACCCCAATCCGGGTTTTGTTTGCTCTGTCACTGTCAATCTCCGAAGCTGAGACTCTGGTCTCGCGCTTGGACACGCCCGATACGCCATCAACTAGTTGTCCCTCAAAAACGAAGTCCTTCAAGGTTGACAAGCTCATGTCGCGGGGTGAAGCTTGAACTCCTCCATTGAATTGGGTGGTCTTAGCGCATGGCTTTGAACGGGAACTCTGGGACGCCCCCCCCCCCAACCCCATGATCTCCCCAGTTCTGTTAGTGGCTCCAATGTGGGTATGCGTCAAAGAGGGGGACCCCCAAAAAAGAGGTGGTGTTCCTTATCGAATTCCCATGTCACCAACCTTCAGAAGGGAACCCTAAAAACACGCCGCGGGGGAATGATTTTTTTCATGAGGGCCCCTTGAGCGGTGATCTAGGGGATTCCGTGGCTTAAATTTACAGCCATGTACTTGGTCAACCAGCATTCCTTGACCATTCCTGCAAAACCATTTGCCTTTTCTATGTTCATCACTTTGGTCAAGGGCAAAGCATCTAAGATCTCACCATAAGCCAAGGACAGCATCACAACGGGCCACCCGGCATCGAAGGACCGCGCATAGCCTGCGAGGTAGGCTTCGCAACTGGAAGGGTTCATGTCCACCCCAAGTAGTATCCAAAAAGCAGTCGGCTGGGAACTGTTCCTTGATCCTCCAGTAGAGGTTTTAAAATTAACGGTACCATATTTTTTCTGTAGTCTATTTCAGTAGGGTCCCGAACCCTCCCAACCAACAAAGAAACGGGTGAGAAAGGGCACCACTGGGGACCTAGCAAGTTGGAAAGTGAGCTTACCTTCAGCAGCCAGGGGCCCCGATTTTTCCAATTGTCGCCACAAATGCCACTGGGGCGCCCACGCATGCAGCGCACGGGTCGTATGGGTGCCTCTCCAAATTAGGGACCCCCATGGCTTGGTTTTGAGGGTGCCCTGTTGAAGCGGTCCAAGGGACCTCGAAAGTGACGCTTTTTTTCTTGGGTCCATCCAAATCCCTATGTTGAGCCACTCACTTCCAGTTGCTTAAGCCCCCTGGGGAAAAACATATGCTTCATGTGGTGAAATCGATTCCCTTCAAAACCAACAGGGGAACATGTGCTCTTCTTTTTTCAACTTACAAATACATAAACAAAAACAGAATCTCACGTCTCAGCAAATGGAAGAAATCACATAGCTCCAATGAGTCACCCTGGGTGTGTCGTTTCTTCCCATTTTGCCCCGAACCGCCTGCCGAGCCGGCGATCACCGCGTGGGCCACTGCGTCCGCGAGCTCCGAGGGGTCAGAAGGCCTAAGGTCCGAAGGGTCCAACCCTCCCATGACCTCAGGAGGTCCGGCGGAAGACTTGGCTGAGATATACCACTAAAATTGGTTCTATAATGGGTGGTGAACTCACCAACCAACCTGGTACCATTGGTTTTGACCCACAGGTATCAAAATGGCGCCTTGGCTAAATGGAACCAAAGACTGAGCCACACCTTCCAAGAAAGGTGGACTGGAAGGGAACGGGGCGCCCCCCACCTGGAAGCTCTAGAGGTTGGCTCCGGCGGCCGAAACGGGCTCCATTCACAGCCGAGTCTGGGAGCTTGAACAGCTCTTTGGGCTCTGGGACGCTTGCGAAAAAAACAACTGGAGGTATCTGAGCTTTTATGCTAGCCCAGCAAGCAGAAAGAATGGCAGAACCCGCCCAAACCCCAAACCCCAAACCCCGCCTTTGGGTCAGACCCGCAGGATCTAGCCAACCAAAGGACCTGCTAAAACCGATTGGTGGGCAATCCTTTTGGCTTGAAACGAGGAAACCCCCGGGAAATCCCAAGATATCTCATTTCAGATCAATGTTGGCTGGACCTCCGGACGAACCATTTTCCTGTACAGCCATGACCCGCCCAAACAAGCGGCATTTGTTTGCTTCAGGCAAACGGCCACATATTGGGCGCCAGAATTCGTCATCTTTTGGTTTCAACGCCCCAGAACACCAAGTAACCTGAACCCCCGCCCTCCCCCTTCGAGTAAGTGAAGGCCCACTCCTACGTTTGTTTTCTCAGAGTCAAAGAAGAAACACGTGAGCAGCACCCGTTTCCACCGTTGACTAACCTGGCTACGGTGAATACAGGCAAAACCACCCGAACGCCCTCGAATGTTGGCATCTGATTGTTTGCCCGGAGTCACATTCGTCCTGATGTCCTCCCAGGGTGAAGAATTTGTGCCAAAATGGGCCACCTATTGATTACGAATTCTGGGTCAAAACTACCGGCAAACAAACAGTAGGACACCAACACATCGGAGAGAACCGGCCAAGATTGAAGAAGGGGGAACCTGGTCAAGATGAAACCGAAGAGATCCTAACCCCCAAAACCCCCCAAAACACCTCGATTGGTCCATTCCTGTCACCAAAGAGGTCGTCGCTGGCACCCAGACATCGGCACAGTCGTCAACAAAAAAACTCCGCCCGAGGTGCGGCCAGGGCGAAAACTGGCGGCTGAAGGTGACCTCCTCCTGCCATTCGATAGCTGACGAAAGTCCCCAGGTTGGCAGCGGTTAGGTGATGTATCCTCCCCCTGGTTATCTTCTGGGGGAGGGACTTCCCCCAATTTCAGTCCTCTCCCCCAAAAAAATGGAATCAGAAATGGAACTCCAGGAGTTACCCTCCCCGAATTCCATTAAGCGGGTAGGGATTAGGTGACTTATCCAATCTGATCCCCATCCATGCGGGATTTCAGGGCTCTGGAGGGGCATGGGGCTGGGTTTCATCACAAATGGAACCGGTCAACCAAACAGGAAACCAGGGTGTAACCAACTGGCAACCTACATGTGTTCCTTTCCAAATGGGGTAGCCAAACACCCAAGAGCTCAGTGATGGTAGAGGAACTTGAGGAATTGGTACCCTGCTCTTGACAAAACATCGCCCCAAACAGCTCCATGACCAGTGATGGGAAGACTTGGGAGCACCCCTTCGCTGGTAGTTGGGTGTGGCTCAAAATTGAAGCAGGTTGTCTGTCTTTGGTTCCATATACCATGCCATGTGGATACCACTCTGGTCTTCGTACGGTCCTACGGTGCCCCGTTCACCAAGCAAAGAAGGCGCCATGAAGCGCAGTTGTGATTGACTGAAGCAACTCGCTTTGCGAAGCAAGTGAACACACAGTGAAGACCTCAGGAATTGCAGAGCGAAACCATTTTGGGGTGAATTTTACAGGGGGTCCCCTTGAGTGGATTGACCAAAACATAGTCCAAACTACTTGATTTTCGCTAGTATGACTATTAGTCTTTCCCAAAAGCATAAGCTTTCCAAGCCTCGGTAAGGCATGGTACCAAGACTTGCCTGTTGCAGCCCCTAACGAACAAAACCCTGAGAACTGAAACACATTCCAAGCGCGACTCTTCAAGTCCAGGGGCTCGGGGACTCGGGGCGTGAGGCTCGGGGCGTCACGGCATACCCCGGCTCGCTCCTCCTGATACGCGCGGCTGGGGCTGTACTCCGAACACATCTGGTCGGAGCCCCGGAACGAGAAGCCTAAGATCGACGAATCCGTCTGAAGGAGTCGCGGAGTCGCGGAGTCGCGGAGTCGAGGGTTATTTTGGGACAAATACGGCTTTGAGATCTTTCTTTTTGAATAGTGGACACTGCACCAAAGGAATTCATAGAACAAATGTGTTTTTGGTTGAATAGCGGTTGGACTTGTAATCCGGACAATTCGACATGCACTTTGCAGCTGTGGTTTTGCTTTGGTAGCTGTCAAACACGTTTTTTGTCCACTCCTCTTGGGTGTGGTGGTTTTGCGGGCCCAACCATCCAAAAAGGGGGACGGCCCTGGCTCGTGGAAATGTGTGGGGCCCAAGCATGTGGTTCTGGGTAGGCGGTGTCCTTGTGGATGTGTGCCCATGTACTTGGGTGAGAGTCGACTTAGTAGGTTGGCTCGGAAAACTTGTTGGGCCCCCAGACCAATTCGCATGGCCCTGTGAAGAGATGGGGCACCAAAAGCATTCCACCCTTAGCTGCTGCGTGGCGAAGTCCTTTTTGGGCTCTTGGAAGAGACGAGGCCAGACATAAGTACTTGCATTCTTCCCTCCCGATCCCGACCTAGAAATTGGACATATGTGAAGTACTTACAGTCTCATGATGCAGGACCACCCAGAAGTACCTTTGCTCACAGACCTAGGTCCTCCAGTAGAGGTTAGAACAAGGTTACCAACTTTTCCTGTAGTCTATTTTAGTCCCAAAAAAAGGGGTTAAGAAGGGCACTACTGGGGGACCTAGCTCATAGTTCAGACTCGCATCTTGTTTGTGCCTTTCCATGATTGGACATAGGCCCAGTGATAGAATGTATATTATACTGTTTGCTTTTTGGAAGAGTCACCGGTAAAATGTAAAATGTTTCCCCCTACGGATTGGGACCCTATATAAACCTTGGGTCTTGAGAGGTGGGTAGGGTTGACAAAAAACAGGGGACCTCGCAGACTTGCTTCTTGCTTGTTCCTTTCAACCACGTGTAACAACCCCCGTTCTTTCGCCGAGGCGGCAGGACGCCACTTCGTCGCAGGGCTCCTCTGGCGCGTCGCCCTCCATGTCCGCCGCGGCCTCACAGACCCGAAAAGCAGGCGATCCGCCCACCGCGAGGATGACAAGCCCCAGAAAAATGAGAGCGTTCCACAGAATGAGCGATACAAACACGTGGGTTGATCAAAAGGTCCGTAAAACATGGGAGCATATGTGGTCCCATGTTTTGCGGACCCTTTGATCATCAACGCATCATGTTGAGCAAATGACTTCCATTCTTTAGCCCCCTGGACAAAAAGAGAAAATATGTTTTGTAGTGAAATCGATTCCCTTTAAAGCCAACACGGGGAAAATCAAAACAATACCATCATATAATTTCAGCAAATGGAAGGGAAGCACCAAGGACCTATTGATCAACCCACACTTCCATTTGCTTAAGCTTCCTGAAAAAAAAAAGTCCGCTAGTGATGGATTCCCATTAAAACCCACTAGGGAAAATACAAGATATTCTTAAGCAAACGATCGCACATATGGCCATGGGTCAAAATCCCGTAGCCCCAGTGAACATCCCAATCCCCACTAAACCAGGTTCTAAAATGGGCGCGCGAAGCGGCGCCAAGTCGGAGCTCTGCAGTTCCCATCTGCTCGATGTGGCCGTGGGTCAAATCCAATGGTACCATTTTGGGGGAGGTGCACCACCCATGTTAGAACCTATTTTAGTGGTTGGATTTTCGTGGGTCACAACCCTGGAAACCCCTGGCGAACATCAAAGGTGGCGAATGGATCCATCCATCCACCCCAACAATGGAGTCTCGAGACCTCGATCAGATCTTCGAGGCCCCGGGGCCCCACAAGCCCGGGCAGATTCTTGTCATGTGGCTCGGGGATCCCATTTCTGGGAGCTTCGAAACCCGCGCCTTGGGCAGCACCAAGGTGTCCTCATCCTCCTCGGGGAAGGGCTGGGCCTCGAAGCGGCGAAGCGAGCGGCGAGCCGTCGCGGTTGGGGCGGTGGTTTCAACCCCCAAAAGGAAACATAGGCTTTCATGTTTGGTTTGCTTTGTTGGGCGGGGGTAGTCATTTTGAGGCAAACAGGAAAACATATGTTCACCTTTGTGGATGTGAGTCGTCTTTTTTCCCCAGCTGAAGGCCATGGGGAAAACTAGGCCCAAGGCGACTCTGGGGTGGTTTGGGCCGGGCTGCTGGGGATACCACCTTCGCTTTATTTTTTTGGGTAGCAATTTTCAGGCCAACCCAGTCCGTTTCTTGGGGTAATTTTGAGGCCAACCCAACCCAGATGTCCCATTTTTTTGCTCAAACATCAGGTCCTTCCGCTTCCGCTGGTCAACCAACCCAACTCATCGCTACTCCGGAGAGGCGTCAAGGAACCGGAGACAGGCGGTGTTTACGGAAGCCCACCAAGGCAAACACAAGCTCTAGCGGTCCCTTCAGTCATTCAAACATGGGGGATGTGCCGAAAAACGGAAAACCTATGGGCCAACTATGACCCAACGCGACTGGTCAGCTCAGACCAGTTTATGGGTTAAAACAAAAAACATGTTTCGCAATTTTAAAGGGAACATCTAGCCTTTTTCTGCGCCCCAAGAAGAGTTGTAAGAACCTTCTTGGAGGCTCTTTGAACCCTCCTGGGTTGGGCGGAAGGCATCCTTTTCCAGCGCTCATGAGCCACAAGCTGCCTCAGGCTGGATCACAAGAAATGGGCTACGGTCAATGGTGAGTTACCCTGACGGACCCTAAGGGTCCCGGAGTTCGGTCTCAAGTTTGTTCTCACAGCGGGGTCTTCAAAAAAAAAGAAGAAGAAGCCCGGGACCCATAGGAGATGCAAACAATCAGCCAAGAGAAATTTCTGTCCGGCACCTCAAACTTTGACGTAACCTGTGGCGGCGATTCTGAGCTTCACTTCTTCTTGCCGCCCTTGTCGTCCTCGCCCTTGCGCTCACAGCTCACCACCTTGCCAAGCATCACCACGCCGTTGCCTCGGCGAAAACCAAAACCAAAGGGGCTAGGGAGCTTGTTCTAGGTGCTCCTGTAGAGTGGTTCGAATAAGGGTACCCTTTTTTCCGTAGTCTATTTTAATAGGGAAACAAAAAAGGGGTGAGAAATGGCACTACTGGGCGACCTGTTGTAGGCTAAGTTTGCTGAGCCCCTGACGTCATTGAGCGGGTGTCCTTTCATCGCCCGGGTGACTTCAATTCTGTACCTTCAGGTGGGACCAGAACAGGTGGACCTTCTGCCGTCGCCTGGTGGGAGCGGAATATTGCTAAGCTGTTCCTTCACCAAGGATAGCCTCAAAACTCCAGTCCAACTATTGAGCCCTAACAACCCCTAGTGCCCTGTGAAAAATTCAGCAACAGGTCAAATCCATGCGCTCAAAACATGACGGTTGCTTCCAAGTTGGCTGCCAAGGTCTATGTAGGCTTACTATAGCAGAACCACCTACTCAATGACCCCTCTGCAAAAAGTTTAACTTGCGGGTCCAATTCGGAGAAGAAAAAAAAGGCTTTCTGTTTCAACCAACAAGTTTCGTCCACAGATCCGGTCAAACAAATGGCCCTCTCGGGGGTTTTGAGGCCTTTTGTGGCTACCTCTTGGGGGGTTTGGGGGGGTTTTGGGGTCGTTTTGGGGGCCCTCTTAATCTCTTGGGGCCCTCAATTTTCCGGCGACCTCCCGATCCCACGTCTCTCTCATCTCGCTCGCTACCGATACCCGACGTCGACGTGGACGTCTGGTGGGTCTCCCGGCCGTCCATGAAGGCGACGCGGGAGAGGCCCTCGCAGTTCTTGAAGGTGTCGCAGACCAAGGGCTGCTGGGGCTGGAAGCTGCACTGGGCCTACAGAACCAAAACCGAGCTGGCCATGGGTCAAAAGCCAAAGCCAAATCGTACCCCAGTGAACGGGACCCAATCCAACCACTAAAATACGTTCTACAATGGGCGGTGCACCTACCCCAAAATGGTACCATTGGGTTTGACCCACAGCCAGCTCAGCCCCGCTTGGCAACAAATGGCTGGTTTGGAGCCCCAATTTAAGCCCTTCGAGCAACACTTGGCGATTGGACTCCGAAGAGGTTTGGAGCTGCGGAGCTTGAGTAGTTTCCCCGTCACCTATAAGACCCGGGCTTCAAACCGCAACTCCAAGCCACCAAGGGGGTTATCTGACAGTTGGGTTATCTGACAGTTCAAACAACTACCAACACACATCTCTGACTTCTCTTAAAACAGCTCTGGTCTTTCAGAAAGGCCATGGATGCGAATAAGACCGCGGGATTTCAAGCGAAGCCGGCAAAACAACCCTTTTCAGACTGACATGTGTGCGGGTTGATCAAACCATTAGGGAAACCACCAAAAAAGATGACTGTCACCACTCAATGGGAAAAGTTACCCATGGTGATTTTCGGACCAGGAATATTGATCAACCCCCATGCATGTTATATGGATATACATTTATTATTGACAGAACCTTGATTCAAGAGTTGCAAAAGATGATGCAACTCAAAGAAAGCACGCTAAAAAAGCCAAATGAGCATAGCTCCTTGTTATCTTTTTTGGAGAATCTCAGTCTGTCTGCTCTTCCTTGGACAAAACAGCTTGCCCGCCCCCGTTTTTTTCACGTTTGGATTTTGATGACATTGATTCTAAGGAATGGTGGAGAGCCAAAACAAAAACAATATGACACACATACGCAAACAACGGGCAGGCAGGCAGGCCGAAGGGGCAGAGCCAATACCTAAAGCAAGAACAATAGCAAGAGCAACAAGAAGATGCTAGCAACAGCAACAGCAACAGCATCAACAACGGCAACAGCAACACGGCACTAAAAACAACAACAGCAACAAAATCAACACCAGCAGCGATAGAAGCAGGAGCAGAGGCAGCAGCAGCAGCAGCAGCAGCAGCAGCAGCAGCAGCAGCAGCAGCAACGGCAGCAGCAGCACCAGCAGTATTTCCTGCTGTTCAGTAGAGCAAGTCATGATCACCTTCCCTTCAAATGAACAGGAGAGACAAGAACTGGCTTTGTGCGGGCAACACAGTCGTTGTCCAACAAGATGAACCGTGAAGCAAAGAGCAACACGTCACTCAATACATAACCAAAAGACCAGTTTTCCCAGGTAAAGGCACACCGACAAACAACGCTTCTATAGTTTTTGACCATCTAAGCAGCCGAAGCCCATTGACTTTGCTTTCTATCATGGTCACAAAGGCTAAAGTAAATCCCTTATAGACTTTATGCAGCCAGGCAGGAGCCCAACCCGCACGGGCCCAGAGAAATCAAAACAGGCTCTCATCTGCCAGTGGGCTCCTGCCAGTGGGCCCCGTTCTCCATCTGATGCTTCAAAGGCAAACTCCCAAATGGTGGCGGTCCTCGTGGTTTCCATAGGTTTCCCTTTAAACCAAAGAGGGACTGGCTTTCCTTGTGGTTTCCCTTCAAACCGAGCACACATCCCATCCAATGGAAATCCTACCGCTCGTCACTCCACTGAAGGACGCCGCCGCTCAAAAACGTATCTCGTGCCAAGGGGCCATCTCGTTGGACTTCAGGGAGTGGGGGTCCTCCATCTTCTTGCCTCCGGTCTCCTGATGGAAAAAAACACGTGTGTGTGTGTGTGTATGCATGTATGCATGTATGCATGTATGCATGTATGCATGTATGCATGTATGCATGCATGTATGCACGTACGTGTGTATGTATGTAGAATATAATTTATATGTGTGCTTGTGTTTGTTTTTGTTCGAGGCTCAGTACCTTTTCCAGATTTGGTTTAACTCGAGGAAGCTGACAAAAGGCCTGTCCGAGTCTTTCCAGAGCTCTCAAAACAAACAAATGCCGGCGGGGAGGTACACAGAAGTGCAGATCGGAATCTATTCGTTGGAGACCTGGTGAGACTTGGTTGAGACCCGGGCTCACCTCACAGGATCAAACGCCGAGGATCAGTTGCGAAGCCTTTCCACAGCGAGGCTCAACGCTCAAGCCCGGTTTGTTTGGGGACCTGGGGCTGCGGATCGAAGCAATGGCTTCACATGGAATACGTCGAAAGAAAATGGCTCAAAAGGGCCCTTTTAGGACCTCCACCTTGCTGGTAAACGGGTAACCCATTCTTCCGCTGGGTGTTTTTTGAGCGGTTTAGACCTTTTGAAAGCTCCAAAGCAAAAAACAACAGGTAGTGGAGATGATATTGAGTTGATTGGATGCTTACTTCCTTGGAACCAAAGCAATCCGCAAGAACTACCCTCCTGTCCACTAACATGGAACCCACCAGCGGGTCCACTTTAAAGCAAAATGGTCTCCCAGGACCCCCAGTCAGATTCCATGTTAGTGGACACGACAGTGTCCTAATTCACTCAGGTGCCCAGTTTGGACCCAGAAATCATGTGATTAGAATTGGGCGCCATAACTACCAACTTAAAGGTGATTCGCTTTGCAACTGAGTTCAAATGAGGGATCGATCCCTATGTCAGGCCCCTTAGGTAACCTTCATGTGCCCAAGGGCGCGTTTTCCAGCCATTGCCCAAAACAATTGACCACCAACACGTTGTCCAGTCCGTCACGCGAAATAATTTGCTGGACCCCGCAAGGTTAGTGGGAAACAGGTCGGAGGGGGCGTGGCTTCAAGATTAAAGATCCAACAAAAGATCACTCAGGGACAGGTGATACAGCCCTTAGTATGATAATCAATCCCTAGACCAGGGAGAAGAAGCCATTACTAAATGCTTTACTTTGGAGTGCCACCGGTAAGGGAGGCCAAACGGGAACCCGCCGATATTCCACTCTGAGACAAAATTGGATTGAGCCAAAACGAGGAATCGACCCCCTCTAAACGGCAACTACATCCATTGCAACCCAGAAGAGAAACCAACTGAGCATTCAAATCTGATATCTCTGTTCTACCAAAATGGCTACAAAGGTTTGTACACAGTAGCAGTCGCCACAAGCCCCATGAGGTAGTTGATCCTACTCAAACGGGGCGCTGCTCAAATGGGAAACCAAACGAACCCTCCCGAGGCCTTGTTAGGAGACCAGGGGCAAAGTAGAATCCCAAAGGCAGACCAAAGGGAAACCTGAACATTGCCTTGTAAATGGTGGTGTCCCTTTGTTTTGGTGGAAAAAGCCATGTTTCAAATGGGCAAAATGTATCTGTTAAGGAGCCCCGCTGAACCAAATGCAATTCCAAATCCCACCAAACGACCCCTCCCGCCAAATCGCTCCTTGCCCATCTTCCACTTGAGGGCGGACACACGGCAAGCGGCGCGGCCGCAGCGCACGAAGCCGATGGGGGAATAGCCCACCTTGATCTCATTGGGGATGTCCAGGACCTGAACCAACGAAGCACCCATTTTGGCAAGACTTGAGGCATCGGACCCCCAACCAAAATGGGTTTCGGTCGGTTTTTTTTCCAGTTTCCCTTAACGCAACCAACCATGGGTACCAACTCCGATGAAAGACGCGTGAACCACACAAATAAGGGAACAAACTCAGGAAAGCCCGGCGGAAAAACGCATGGAGTGTTTGCCTTGTGCACTCAAAGGGAAACCAAATGGAACTCCACCCATGTGACTGCCTTTCAGTGTTCACGGGGAAGTCAAATCTCAGATGCCCAGTGGCCAGGGGAAGAAAGGGCATCCTTCTTCTGGTTGGTTGAGTTTAAAGGGACCCCTTCCCAAAAAAGAGGAACTGGGCACCACTGGGCAACTGGGAAATGGAATGCTTTTCCATGTGACTGCCTTTTGGAGTGAGGTTGGTCGAAGGGAATACGATGGAATACATGCCCAAACCGCATTGGGCTGTCCAAACTACCTTTGTGAACCCCGACGGCCCAAAACGGTCACTGACTTGTCCCCCAAATGATTCCAAAGACTGGGGGAGATACGGCTGCTCAGTGAGCAGTAGCCGTATCGGGAGGTTATGGTCTTTTGAGTCACTACTGCTGCTGTTTGGACAACATATACTAGGTCCTCCAGTAGAGAGGTTAGAATAAGGCTACAAACTTTTTTCGGTCTATGTTAGTAGGGGAACCCTCCCAACCAAAAAAGAATTGGAGAAAGGGCACTACTGGCAAACCTAGTATAGACTAACTCACCCATCTGAACAACTTGTAGCGAGGTGAACTGGCAGAAGGGAGAAGCAGCGGACTGAGGGAACATGTGAATATGTCTCTTTGGGGGGACGTCCTTTCAGTGGGGTTTGAAGGGAAGCCAATAGAAAACAAAGCATTTTGCTTGTGGGGGCAGGGCCCATTTCATTTTTAGGCTTGAGACATCAATTGCACCTGAAATGAAGACATTCTAAAGTATAAGTAAGGGATTTTCATCATAAAGCCCGAGCTGGCTCGTCCCCTCTGAAAGCTAACCCTCAGCATGAGATCGGTTGAGCTTCACAGATGACCCTTTCCAACTCGAACAGGTGTCTCAATATACTGGACTCGCCAACATGAGCGCTGTTTCTCCTTTGGCTCCCTTCGATACCATGCCGGGGAACCCCCCCCCCCCCGTCAAAGAGTAACGCCTGGATCTGCGCATCGAACTCCTTGGTCTGACCCAGGGTGGTGTCCTTCTTGTAGACCATCACATCCCCGGATCGCGGCATGTTGTTCCTTCGTGGTGCATCTGAAACAACCAAAACGCCTTGGCCTTCATTTGGGATGCTCCCAAAAAGGATGCTGTTCCATATTTCGTCAATCCTAAAATATGGACTAGTTTCGGAGGAGACCCCCGTTTCTGTGATACCAAAGTCGACTTGATTCCCATCCCTATGATCATGTTGTCACTCTAAAAGCCAATGTTCCACAACCATGTTCTCCAAAAGAGCATAAACATCAACTCCCTTGTGTGTTCGCCGGTTCTAAGGGGAACCTACCATCCCACCCGCAAAACAACACATAATTCTCTGAACATATGGTCAACGCACCGTGTTTGAAAGGGCCGATTCATGGAAGCCCTGCCCACGCAAAACAACGAACACAACAAGCACCTTTGGGCTGTGTGCGTTTCAGTGGGTACCCTTTCCGAGGTCGTTTTCAAACCAACACCAAAGAGAAGCCCCCCTTGTCTGCTTGCTTTCGGGGGGGGGGGTTGGGTCCATTTAGAGACAACATGTGCCAGTAAGCCGGGGTTCTTGTCCAGGCCCTTGATGTTCAAGCCCACGTTGTCGCCTACCGCACAGCGCTGATTGTTGGCCCACACGCGTCATGACGGGACTTGCAAAAACGCAAAAGGATGCCCCTGACTTGTAGCCTACAAAACATGAGCCCGTATGGCTTCCAGAGTCAGACAACGCCAAACACAAAGTTGATGAACAAATGTGCCCTGACTTCAAACGCCAAACATGAGCTTAACAACAAATGATCCTTGACTCCGGGCGCCTGACTTGTGGACTGCTTTCAATAAAATGGAATCCGGACGGAAGGCAGGGCCACCTTCTCAGCTTCCATGTTGGAATCTGGAAGGACGGGTGCCACTAAAACTCAACCGAGAAAAGGACACGGACACCATGCGTGATCATCTTCCCATGTTTGTGTTGTCGACAACACACGGAAACTCCCAAGAGCCATGGCTTCAAGGTCGATGTGCCGTTGGCAAGTGAGACAACCCCCATCTTCTCAACTTCTTAACGCGTCCAGAACCTTAAAAAAACGGCAGTCCACTGAGACAGGTACGCCGACTGGCCGACTGGGACGGGTGCCCGCAAACAGAGGCCCAACATCGAAGGTAATAAAGGGAACTCGGATTTCATTCTAGATCAGCTCGTGCACCGCGGCGAATGGCAAACAGCTCTCATGTTCTCTACAACAAGTGAGCGGCGCCGAAAACTGGGAACACAAAACCCTTCACTAACAAACCACTTTCGCGGACCCTGTCGCGATGCTTTCGCGGCCGCACGTCTCACTTTCGCGAGCATTTGTTTGCTTTTCTTTAAGGATCGCTTTCGCAGAGTATTCGCGGGTTTGCTTGACTGGGCCAGCCACTTGCCCCGAGCTACGAAGCTCACTTCTTTTGCCTTCGGTTGTTGGACTTGCAAAGTGAAGCAAACAGGATGCGGGAATCCTTTCATGGGGCACTTGGAGCTTTCGCGCTTTCGCGGAGCTTTCCCGGAATTCAGGAGGAAATTACGGATTTCCGCTGAGCTCAATAAGGGGCTTGACGCTGTCAATGACCGCAGCCCGAACAGTGGAGCCATGCGCTTGCGCGCCGCGGTCGCTCGCGCGCGCGCGCGGCGGGCGGCTCATCAGCCACTTTCCCCGTTTTGGCTTTCGGCGTTTGGCGTGAACAGCCCGTCAGACCCTCAGCACCTCCCAGGAGGCCAACCAAAGAGGGTGAGAAGAATCCATGCGTCCAGATTACAGGGGGGGTATCACCTGGGAACCAACCTCCAGGGTGATCTACAATTTGGCACAAGTCTGTTTGGATATATGCCTAAATCAGCTGGAATTTGGCACAATCCTGTTTGGAATTTGGATAAGTGAAGATGACTCAATCAGCATGGAGTGACTTTCACCCAACTGTGCCACCGATTCGCCTGGGTTCGCGAAGTCCACACGCTGGTGGTGCATCTCCACGGTGAACACCTGATGGATTCAATCGCCCGTGCCCCTGGGGAGTCCTGGAAGACGATCTTCGCCAAAGCCGGGACCATGTTGGTCGACAGAACACGTCCTTTCTTCCGTGGCTTTGATATTGGTGGTTGACTGGTGGCTACTGTTTGGTGGCTTACTCTTCTCCACCTCCAAATGTTTGTGTGTTGTGTGTGTGGGTCATGCTTTGTTGAGGTGGCCCTCTTTTTTAATCTTGGCTTGAAGGCAAACCCAGCTCTTGTGCCAAATGGATGCAGTTTCTTCCAGTTCGAACCTTCCACCTCTCGCGTGGATGGACCCAATCCCCAGGTGCAACTCAGTTGCCCCAGGCGAACCCCGACACGCGATCGACGCGATCGCGAATCTTCTCTTGGCGCCATTTTGAAAAAAAAAGAAAAAAACGCCAAGGGGAAAGCGCCAGGTCAGAGGTCGATTCGCTTGGACGGGTTTCAGCCCTGGAGGTCTCAGAGGAAGGTCGTTGGGAAGTTTCGGCGGCCTTGCCGGTGCAGGGGTTGGAAGCCGTGTGGGTGGGCAAGAAGACCACCTCCTCACCTGAGCCAGCGGTCCAAAAAATATCGCCCTGAAGAAAACACGTTTGATTCTGGCCCACATAGGCGTTTGTTTTTGTTTCTTCTTTTTCTTCTTCTGAGGAAACCCCCATTTCGTGCTGGGTTCAAATGGAATCCAAAAGGAAAACCATCATTTTGGAGGGTCCAACCTTAAAAAAGACAGACCCATGTATAGTTTGACCTAGAGGAACGTAGGGGCTTCCCTTTCCGTGGTAGCTACGTTCTACAGACCTGGGTACATGTCAGATTCTGCTTCGCATTTAGCCAATCTTGACATAAAATTTGGAGGCTCTAGATAAGATCCTAACCAAACGATCTTTAAATCCAGTACCCTCAGTGAACATCCCAATCCCCACTAAAATAGACTAAAATGGGCGGTGCACCTACCCCGAAATGGTACCATCGGTTTTGACCCACAGCCAAATGGAGATCAATGAGAGTGCATATTTGACTCACAGACCTTCGTGCCCTGCCCTACTTGAGGTGCGACCTGACTGGGTCACGGAAGCACATGTTCCTGGAAATTCCGGATTCACCAGGCATCCTCCAAATCAGCTGGCGAATGCGGCTTTCATGGCCAACATGGTGCAAAGGGTGGCAACAACCCTCTTGTTCCATGGCCCTGGTCGAAAAACAAGGGAGCCCTTTTCAGGGTTGTCCATTTTTAGTAGGGGTGCTGATCAAGAGGCACAAAAACAAATACGGGGGAAAAGAGTCCACCTTTCTGTGGAAGTGGAAACTAAAGAACAAACTTAACAAGCTCTCCAAAGAACAAGAAAAAGGACACCACTGAATGGTTGGGCCACAAGTAGCCCTTACTCCATGTACCCACCTTTTTCTGGGTAGATTCCTCATCTCAGCGTCCCTTTAATCGGTTGCCTGATCTTTTGTGGGTCAGACGAAACACTTGCTGGTGCTCAGGGCATGAGAAATGGAATGACCGTTACAATCCATCCAACTGATATTTTCCTTTATTCGGGGATCCTTACATTATACACCTGAACATTGCCTTGTAAATGGTGGGTTCCCTCTATGTTGGTGAAAAACACCATGTTTCAGATGGTTGCAAAATGGAGATCTTGTAAGGAGCCCTGTTTGTTCGGGGACCAATTCCCGGGTTCATTCCAACTCATTCCCCACCTATCGCACCACGGGAACTTGGCTTAGGGGGCCTTTCTGGCCGTGTCGCCAGGCTTCACCACGCCCTGCTCCACGCGTCCGGCCAGCACGTCACCCACACCTCGCTTCGGGTTGTGTGCTTTTTCGGCGATGAAAAAAAGGAGCGAGTTCGAAGCTAAGGGGAAAGTGCCGGAGAAACCCAAAGAGATCTCTGGGAGTGAACCCGTCTTGGTCCGCTTTATATCAGATGCCAAGGGGAAACCGAGCATGTGCAGACCCCACATTTTGAGGTAAACCCTCCACATTTTAGCCATCTTTTCATTAGTTGGTGGTTTGGATTGGTGGAAGCAACTACCTACTCTGCAGGCCGAGTTTGTCCACCGCGGACGAATCAACCTGCCGCCGGATTCCGAGCAACTCCCCCTAAAGTGATTCGTTTTGCCATCTTCCTGAGCTCTTGTTCGACACTTGAATGGTCTTTCAACAAGTCCAGATACCCACGCAGTGAGCTGGTAATGTGGCTAGGTCCTCCAGATTTGAGAGGTTAGAACAAGGGTACCAACTTTTCCTGCAGTCCATTTTAGTAGGGGAGCCCTCCCCCAAAGAAGGGTAAAAGAGCACCTTGGGGGACCTGGGGGCTCCCGTTCTCCCGGGCAATCAGCGGAGATGGGTATTGGTTTGACCTGGGCCCGTTGGGCATCAGAAATACCGATGGGGCCTGATGTCCAGCATTTTGAGAATGCCAATTGAGGCGCGCTCCTAATTTCTGCCTGTGCTTTGAGGGTGGCCGTAGTTTCACAGGCCGTCTAAATGCCTCTACCACTGGAAATGATACTAATTCAGCCAAAGCCAGGGGGATAGTCCATTTTTTGAGAGGGTAGTGGTTCTTCAAGGGAAACCAAAAGGAGCCTGCCAAATTTGAGGATCCGACTTTGAGACCTACACAAAAAACACCCTCCACCTTTCAAGTGGAAAGAAACGGCCCGGACAAAGACGACCGAGGCACCCTTGATCTTGTAGATGCCGGAGATAGGCATGCGCATGGGAGCGCTCACGGGACGCTCGGGCACACGGCACATCTTGTCCAACACGTCATAAACCTTGCATGGAAACCAACACAAGATCCAAGACGTCTCAATTCTTCTGCGGCAAGTTGACCTTCTTCTCTTTGCGTGTTACTTGATTATATATGTGTTTTAATTCTTCTTATTATTATTCTTCTTCTTATTATTTTTTTTTGGGGGGGGGTTGTGAAATTGAAGCATTGCTGGCTTAGGCAAACAAAGGGACCACACAGCGAACCAAAAGGCAAAAAGGTCCAAGCCGCGGAATCCGATTCCCGGACCAAGCCATATGCCAACCAGGACAAGCTGCTAGGGGATATGCAGGGAACTTGCATCACAAAATCTGCAAAGCAGTGCCTTGTCGTTACATCTGTGGCTTAGTCAGGGCCGAAAAAAAAAGCCAAGGAAGAAGGTGAGAAGGGTTTTGGGGGGTAACAAGGTGCTAAGGGGATGTGAACAAAATACAGCCATGTTTCATCCCTTTTGGTTGCCTTTCAGGGAAATGACACAATTCTGTGCCATGGAAGCTGGACTTAACCTCCTGACCTATCTGTAAAACGGAAACCAACAGAAAACCCCAAGTGGGGGGTCTAATATCCTATTTTGAGGTTCGAAGCCCATTTAACCTTGGCCCCGGATTTTTCAACACCATTTTGGAATGGTACTTTGGTTTGCCCCTACAGGTTAAACCCCAATCAAATTTTTAACCTGTCCTGCTCAATCCTGGGCTCAAAATGCTCAGCCGTCCAGGGTCATTTTCAGGCACCACCAGCTTCCCAGTTTCCTGGATGCCTTAAGGTGCACGGCCCTTAGCACCTTGCGAGTCTTACGAGGGTACCTCACTTTTTGTTCCCATCAGCTTGCAGAAGAGCAACGGTATCCACGTGGATTGTCTCGCTGCCGACCTCCACATCCTCGAAATCTGGGCGACTCGACCAGTTTCTCGACCCTGAGTTAAAGCCCCGTTATTTTGACAGCCTCCTTTGGGTTCCCCTTCGAACGCCAGGCTTTGCCTGGCTGTTTTTGTTCCTCCACATGTTGCAACCCTTCACGGGACGCCATTTCCTGGCAGTTTCTCCCCATCTCTCTTTTCAGGGTACCCTTGGCGGGCTGAAGGAAAGCTACAGGAAACCCTATTGCTGGGGTTCCCCTTCAGAGACAAATCCAACTTTCACCCGTCCTGACCCTTCCACCAGCCCATGTTCTCGGACTTCTTGAGCAGGTTGTCTCCCATCCAGCCGGAGATGGGCATCACAGGGGTGTTCTTCTCGATGAAGTCCTTCTTCCAGCCCACCTTCACCAGCATGCTCTTCATCCTTGGACGATTTGGATTTTGACCCACATGATAGCCTGCAATGGGAACCTAGCAGCCCATTGCCAAGCCAGCATCCCTAAAAATCAGATTCTTTTCGGGTCTCAATCAGCCCGTGAAAAGCTGGGGCAAACCAGGGACTGGAATGCTCCGTCTGCCCTGTTGGAGGCCAGAAGTTCAAAGGACGCTCATCCTCAGCCAGGTCAGCAAAGCTGCCGCCACCCACTCTCCGGTGCTCATGCTCAAAAACCCCTAGAGGTGGATGACCGTCCCTAGCAGGCTGGGAGTTTTATCCATATCGCAGATGTGCCCTCTTAGAAGTGAGGTCCCGAGACCTCCATTTGCTTAAGCCCCCAGTAAAAAAAAACATATCCAATAGTAATAGATTCCCTTTGAAGCCGACAGGGAAAAAACCAAAAAGACACTTCAGCAAATGGCAAATGGAAGGATGGAAAAGCAAATCGAGCATCTCGTTGGCGATCTCATCGTACCTGGCCTGCTTGTAGCCGGCAGTGTCGCAGTCCATCTTGTTCCTGGGCGAGGGGGCTGGGTGTGGCCCCAGTCTCTCACCGGAATTGAAGTCACCCCCAAGCGGTAGGTGAAAGGGAAACCACCCCGGCTTGTCTGATTCTCTGTTTTAGGCGTGTGTGAATTGTGGTATTTGCACCGGCGAATCTTGAGGTCATCAATTTCATATATATTTTTGAGGGGGGTTTATTGAAGTCACACACCGGGGTGGGTTTCCCTTTTACCCATCAACTTCGCCCTTTGAACACTTGCGCTTTTGCCAAGCCCATAGCGTTTTGGCATTCCTAGGAACCAAAGGGACGTCACGTTTCCAGGGCGTTTGCGACGTCACCTCTGAAGGCTTGCCTTGTGTTCTCTGAAAATGGGGATCGGTCCCCCAAGGTGGTTGTTGTCGCAAAGGAGGATCCACCCTTTTGAGAAGTCCCAAATGGGCTAGATGATGGGGCTTAGATGATAGGGCTGTTGGGGGTTTGAAGCCAAACAAAGTCAGGATTATGAGCCTTACGCACTTGTTTTTTGTCATGAAGTGCACCAGAACCGCCCATTGTAGGTGCCGCACGGCCCACTGACAATTTTGCCCCCAACGGCAGCCAAAAGGTATAAGTCCAGACAGACTCTCTGTGGACGAACAAGCAAATGACACACAAGTTCCAGTTTTCCTTTCAAAGAGAACAGGGGTACCCAGCCTCAGCCAAAAAAACGGCACCGGTGCAAATTCCTGAAGGAATTTCTCGGAAGATTCTCCGCGCCGAGAGGCACGCCGATGCAGATCTGCTTCACGCCCAGCAGGTTGATGAGGCGGCTGTGCTGCCGGGTTTGGCCTTGGATCTCCCCGGCCTTGTGGTTGCCCTGTCGCGATCTTGCGTAAGCATTGCGCAATCCCGAGTCGCGCCGAAAAAGATGCAGCGGATGGGTCATGGGTGGGGAGGGGATGGCGGATGGGGGTGAGAAGACGTGGCAGTTGGTGATTTTTTCAAGATCACCGGAGCTGCCACTTGCACCCAAGCTCAACAGGGTCTTCTTTCCCCGCTGAGTACCCTTCCCTGGCTGTGGTTTCGCTTGATACGTAGAAGCCACGTTAGTTCAAAAACCACCTGCTCAAGGGAACTCCTCGAAACCGCCTGGGTTTGGGTGCCTTTTTAAACTAGGCCAGGAAGCCTCCTTGGTTTTTCCTTGGTTCCCGGAACGGAATGAGACAAGATGACCCCCATGAACCAACACTTGTGTGCCCTCTCTGTTCATTCCCAGAAACCTTTGGTGATTCTCTGAGCACCAGCAAGCAATCTACAAATCGAACAGGAATCTCCTGTAGAGACCTCGTCGCGAATCGCTCTGTCCCCTGGGTTGCTCTGGCTGAGCAAAAAACATCGATCACCTTTCATAGGTTCGATGGACAAACAACTTTTGGCTGTGGGTCAAAACCCAGGAAACCCCTGGTGAACATCAAAATAGGCGGCAAATGGATGTTCATCCGCCCCAAAATCGAGGCATAGGTCATGCGACATGGCCATTTGTTTCCGCGAAGACCAGCCAAGATATGAAGGACACACTTCGGCCTTTACAACCACCTTCTTTTCGGGGTCTGGATTTTCAAGGGGTCTTGGCTGGCTGCAAAGTAGACTCGAAGTGAAAACCGGTTGGGTCCAACTTCCCGGGGCACGCGCCTTGGCGATGGCAGTGGTGAAGTTGCCATCCGCCGGCACCATGATGAGAGCCACGTCCGCCTGCAAAACACCGAGCCGTGCCACGCTTTGCGATGGCGGAAGTTGCGGTTTGGCCCTTTGAAGGACCATTGTTGGGTTCCATTGTTTAGAGGAATTGCAAAAAAGGAGGTTATCCAAAAAGAGATTCCTTTACAAATGCTTGTTTTTAGTGCGCCGCGGCCCGCACGGCACGCGTGCCTGCCAAAGGTTAAGCAGGCATAAGCCCACACGCGCCCGCTCAGCACTGCACGCATGCCTGCCAAATGTGCAGCACACCTGCCCACGTGCACATCATGTGGTGCTTAAAAAAGGCGCTGGATGTCGCCTGCACACACGCGCTTTGCAAACATGGCTGAGAGCTGTGGCAGTGTGTGTATATATATATATATACATTCCTTCGTTTAGCGAGACGGCAACTTGTCTCGTGCCCGCGAAAAACGGTAAGCTGGGTTGTTCACACACAGCGGGGGGGGGGGGGGGGTAAGTGGGACATGGCTAAGGGTTCATAAACTAACCTTTGGGTAGCCAATAGTTGGGTTGGTTCCCAGTTACCACAAACAGGTTTCCAAACATTTTGGATCAACACATGTAGCCAACAACAGTTCAACCAGCACATCTTAACCCAGACATGTCTCTGGGTTTAGTGGGGAATCAGAGAATTTTTGGAGGGCCCCCACCCCCTTGTTAAGAAAAACTGGGGTTGACTGATATTGGGTCAACATTACATGGCAGGGTTGTGGGATCAATAATCTTATCCAGCCACTTCTGTGATACAAGGGAATACAAGGGAATCCCCTGTTTAAATGGGGGGTAGTCTTTGGGAGACCCTTTTTGTATCAAAGAAGTGGCTTCCATTTCCCACAGCCCTGTTACATGGCGCCTGTGGCATTTTTTTGAAACACTGGAAGCTGCCGGATCCGCCTGCCCCCCTGGCAACCACAGAGTGGTGGGGTCCTTTCGGTGGTGGGGAAGAATACAAAATAATTATGTGGGTCAAAAATGGGGCAACCCCAAAATAGAACCCTGGCAAATGGAAACATGGACTAAAACCTGCGGTTCCCTGGTGGTCTAATTTTGACCCATACCCATATACGAACCATCATCCCTGGTTTGTCTTGGCACATGTTTCCATCGGCCATTCAAAGTGGCACCGAAACTTGGTTGCTTTTCACCCGAGAACAGCTCCACTTTCTGTGGGTGCAATTCGGAAAATCCGACCTGTTTCAACCAACAAGTCTCTCAGTCCAAAGATCGGCGAAAAATAGCCATGGGTCAAAAGCCAAATCGTACCCCCAGTGAGCATCCCCATCCAAACACTAAAATAGGTTCTAAAATGGGTGGTGAATTCACCTACCCCAAAATGGGATCCCATTGGGTTTGACCCATAGCCAAATAGCCATAGAGGACATGTCCACCAGGTCCCAACTCAAAATCCACAGAGCAAACGATATCGGCCTGGGAGGCGCCGGTGATCATGTTCTTGATGAAGTCACGGTGGCCTGCTGCCCGCCCTTTGAAGGGTCAACAATCCTGGCTTTTCTTTTGTGGGGCTTTCCCTCTACCTGTGGAGTCTCCCATTGAGCATTAAGCAAAAAGGGCTCGCTCCAGTTCCTGGTCAGGTCTTAAACATCACCCCGACTACAGCCAAACAACTGAACCAGCATGCCCCTGATGTATGTCCAGCAAAGCCGTTTTGGAATGGCCGTGAAAAAAGAAACCGAAGCGCTCGATGCCAAGCAAAGAAACGTGAGGACCCGTCTAGCCCTAACATGGACTTTTCAACCGTTCCCATTTTTGCCTCTACAAGAACCAGGGGTTTAAATCTCACCACACATCCCAACCCATCAAAGGGTTATCTGAGCTTCGGATGCTTCTCAAAGACAGGGAGCGTTTTTTGCCATGGTTTCCTTCCGGTGACCTCGATCTGGAAGCACCCAATCTACGTGCCAGGGTCAACCCCCCTCCAAGAAAAGCAAGTGGGTGATGGGTGATGGGTCCCTTCAACCTCTCAAAATGTGGGTCATCCGTTCTGGTTCGCTTTTGTGCTCTAACTGGGAACCCTGATCATTGTTTGAACGTTAACATGATTGCATAACACATAAATCCGATACCAGACCCTCAAGGTTGAACAGACCCAGGGCTATGTGTCGCAAAAAGGACTTGGAAGCCCAAAATGGCTTTCCTTTTGGGTTTCACCTAAGACAATCTAAGAAAGGGTGCTAGGTCCTCCAGTGGAGAGGTTGGAATAAGGCCTTTTTTCTGTAGTCTTTGTTAGTAGGGGAACCCTCCGCCAAAAAAGGGGTGAGAAAGGGCACTACTGGGCGACCTAGGGTACCCTCGGAAGAAGGGGGTGACGTGCCAACAGTCGCCCTTCCTCGGCTCCCCTTTCACAGGCGGTGAGTCCAGTTGGATGCACAGAACATGTCAGATCAGTTCCATGTTCTCCCTTCCAAATAAGTGGCCTGGCCAAGGCCATTCAAATGGGCTTCCCAAAAAGTTTACCGTAGTTGGTGTCAAGGGAAACCAAGAGGAAACCGCCCATGTTTGAGGGCTGTGATTTTTGTTTACTCAAGAGGAAACCTCCAATTCATTTTTGGGGATCTGATGCCTATTCTAAGACACTCCCGAGTCAACCCTATTTTCTCAAAGGAAAACAAAAACACCTACAGATTAACCCTATAATATGTTTATTTATTTATTTTTACAAAACAGAAACAAACACACTCCTACAGATTAACGTGGAAGCTCACAAGTCGGGACCCCTTTTTGGGCTCCTTCCGTTCACTTGCGTAGTTTTGGGACCGGAGACCCCACCGGAGCCTGGCGCGTCAATGATGGTGTAGTGCCACTTCTCGGTAAAGAACTCCTTCGTGGTGCAGGAGATGGTCACTCCGCGCTCGCGCTCCTGGCTTGCCCCGGTGGTCGGCGGAGAGTCGAGGCACTCGAAATGGCGTGTTCCTTGTTCCTTTAAGACCAACAATTCCTTTTGGTTTTCTCTTCCCTTCAAGCTCAATAAAGATGCAAGCTTACCCTCTCTCAAGCGATTCGCATATTAAGGGTCGGACCCTTTGGGCGGGGAGTAATTCATGTCCACGAACAAAATTCGCAGCCATGTGGAGGTTCAAAGTTATCTCAACCACACCCTGTCATATTGACAAAACTTTCATTATAGCCTAGTTCCGTACTGCAGGTTAAACATGCAACTGGGCACGACTGAAGAAACAGGGATATGCTCCCAGTTACTGCTATGTTAGACAAGTAAACTGTGGTCTTTACAGCCACCAAACTAGAGTGAACAGAACCAAAGAATCCTCAAAATGAAAGCAACATGCCAAGAAGAGTGCAGTTGCAATGCTCGGCTTGAATGTTAGCTTCTGAGAAATCCGGAGAAGCATACTAATCTCAGGGTGGTTCCCCACGGCACGACCTCATGTCCTTCGATTTCACGAGTGGGAGGCCTCTTCTGGTCTCAAGACACTTGGGCAGGCTTGATCAGGTCGCGCAAATGGGCGAGTTTCTGAGGGAACCCTTCTTTGAGGTTGGGCTACCAACAACAAAGCACCATAGGGGTCCATGTTTTTATCGACCAATACCCGACGTCCGGTCATGAAATTAAGGACCCATAGGCTCGTGTTGGGGAATCCGCAATACGGCCGTTGCCCTCGCAAGAACCAAGTGAACCCTGAAAATGGGTGATGTTTGTTTGGTGTTTCTTTCAACTGGGTGTGTCTCTTTAGGGCAACCCCCCCCTGCCCCTTCAAGGCCCCCGAGCGAGCGGAATTCGGAATTCGAAAAGTCAAAGCAGGGAGGGAACTCCATGTCGTCCTCCTTCTGCCTGTCCATGAAAAACGCGAAAGCGAAGGAGCCCTTGCCTCAGCCATAGCGCGTCAGCCATGGCGCGTCAATGTGGTGTCAAAAGACCGATCTTCCAGGCCCCAGGCGCTTGGTTGGAAGATTGGTTCACCTCCAAAGCCCGTGTCCAATCATCCTGTCCACTTCCATGCTGCTCTTCCATAAGTTGTATAGGTGGATCACCTGTGGTAGGTTTGATCAAAAGGAAAATTGGTGTCCAAAAACATGGTGCCTGGGCTCACATCCGATGGACCAGCCACGCATGATTCGACACAGGGTAGTAAAAGGTTGCCCCTCAGCCCGCCATTCAGTTTTGCATAGCTTGGAATCGTGTGTCTACCAACCAAAACCTTAGTGAGAAACTGATAAAGGACAAACCTACAAACCCAACTCCAAACATCACCCTCTTTACGACCGAGTGACAGACGGGCTTTGGAAGATTGCTGGGCCTTGGGGCTGAGTCACCCAAGATTGGCCCAAGAGCCCAAGAAAAGGTGTCCTTCAGAGAAATACGAATATCTTGGTGTTTTGGTGTTTTGTCCCCTGCGAATATTTTGAGCCCCCCGCTCCAAAAGCTGTGGAAACGGGCGCGTCATTTGGAAACGGCTGTGTCGTTTTTTGGGTACCCAATTTCGGCGGTTTCCAAAGCACACACACACACGTTACTCTTTGTTTGGGGGTGGGCCTGGGGGGGGACAACTACACCAACCTTTAATTTGGTAGCCAAAGAACGTTTTTCGCAGCCTACTAAAAAAAGAACAGAGCCAAACATCGGAACAAGAAACAATAAACACATGATCCAACAACAGACAAGAGTTGCAACACCAGTAAAAGAAAAACTCTTCAAGACAAAACCACCCCGCCTACCCCCAACCCCATCCCCATCCCCATCCCCATCCCCTGCCCGCACCCACCCAGCCCACCCACCCACCACCCACCTACCTGCCCGCCCACCCCACCACCCGCCCCTTGTTTACTGCTAAGATGATCCAGAGGCACGCCAAGCAAGGCAAAAGCAAATCCTCAACTCACACAAGACCTGAAGAAAGCGATTTGTTAGGCACCGTTTTGGATTCCTCTTGCTATCCGCAAACCGGGATTGGCACTCCAACACAAAAAGCAGGGTGGTAGTTTTCTGCTGGCTTCCCCTCAAACCCATCCAAAACAACCATCTGTGCCAAGTTCCGTTTACTGACAGCTCTTTACTTAGAGAGACGCCTTGCAACAAAAGCGCTTCCCCTATTGTAGACATGCTCTTATTTACTCTTCGCACCTGTGCCACCTGGGCTTGTTTGCGATCGTTTTAGCCGTAAGAAATCTGGACTTTGTCTGACATATGGAAAAACCGCGGGAAAAAGCCAATGGCTTCTCGGGGTCCCGCTATTCTTGGACTTCCGAAAATGGCGAGCCCGCCAGTAAATGGATCAACTTTTTTTATTTGGGGGTTTCCAGGCTGGGAAATGTTCCACAAGTCACCACGCAACGTAGCCAAAGCAAGACACACGCGCGATGGAGTGGCAGGATGGCCAAGCTCTGGGCCCGAGCAAAAATGAGCTGCTGGGTGAGGGAGAGGCGCGAGCCGAGGAGGAAGTCAGGGCGAGGAATGGGGTGGAGTGTTCTCTTGAGCCCATTCAGAGCTCTCTACTCATCTGACAGCCATCCCCGCCGCCCACCCTACCCCACCCTACAGACCGCCAAAACAGTCTTGGGACCGCTGCGCGGACGGAAACAAACGAGTCTGCGCAGAGAAATCTTGTGCTTTCATTTCAGCTCTTCGCGTT
Organism: Effrenium voratum; assembly: GCA_963377175.1. Lineage (NCBI taxonomy): Eukaryota > Dinophyceae > Suessiales > Symbiodiniaceae > Effrenium > Effrenium voratum. Next base: position 1,448,553 of record CAUJNA010003760.1, on the reverse strand, counting down.
GGCCTCTTTGGCTCCGACACATTTGCAAAACAGCTGCAGCAAAGGCGCGCCTTCAGCGCGCACGGTTGACCGCTCACCTGAGGCTGGCAGGTCTGTGTGCGTAACTTAGAGCGTGACTGACGAACAAGCCTTAACCTCCAAAACGTCGCCGAAGCAACCGGGTCCAACCTGGGTTGCCGAATGATTCCCTAGACCGTCAACGCGACATCCCGCACAGCCTTGGCCTTCTGCTCCGAGTATATGGAATGTGTAAAGGCCTGGTAAGGAACGAGCTGCTCAGCCTGCGATTCGCAATGCTCCAATTATAGAAATCAGCTTGTGCGGCTCATGGATGCCAAAACTAGTCAGAGTCATAACACTTTAGCACCGTTGCCTAGCAGTCTGGCTGCCTGTGTTGATGTTCATCAAGTGACGCAATGCGAACAATTTGAGACAAAGACTCAGACACATAACACAAACAAACATTCAGATACGGAGACATGTAACCAGACAGCGACACCAACACATACACACACACTACTCAAAACAAATAAACACACACACACAAACACAACAACACACAAACAGGCAAACACACAAACACAAATACAAATGCAAACGCAAACGCAAACGCGCTATCACACAAACACAGAAAACAAGCACAAACACGCAAATACAAACACAAACGCACACACACACCCACACGCACACACGAACATGCAGACGCACGCACACTACCAAACAAGCACACACACACAAACATTTCAACGCACAAACGCGCAATTGGCAACAAGCAAGAAAGATAGCAAGCAAACAAATATACACATCCAAAGAATCAAGCAAGCAAGCGAGAGAGCAAGTGAGCGAGTCAGCAAAGAACCAAAGCAGCGCGCACAAATTGAACAGAGACACCAACAAGCAACACAAGCACATGAGCAAGCAAGCAAGCAAGCAAGCAAGCAAGCAAGCAAGCAAGCAAGCAAGCAAGCAAGCAAGCAAGCAAGCAAGCAAGCAAGCAAGCAAGCAAGCAAGCAAGCAAGCAAGCAAGCAAGCAAAACAAACAAGTGAACACACACACACACACTCGCACAAACAAGCACACAGCCAGCCAAACAACGAGGACAAACAAGTACCAAAGCAAACAACTGACAAGACAGAGAGCCAAGTAAACCAAGCACACACACATAGAAACAGCACACACACACAAGCAAACAAAGGAACACAACAAAACACAAGCAGGCCACACGCAAAAACATGCAAGAAAGCAAGCAAGCAAGCAAGCAAGCAAGCAAGCAAGCAAGCAAGCAAGCAAGCAGGCAAGAAAGCAGGTAAGCGAGCGAGCGAACAAGCAAGAAGGCACGGAATAAAGCAGAAAAGCAAAAAGCAAGCAAGCAACAACACAAACAATCGCAAAATCAAACTTGAGCAAAAACAGGCGAGCAAGTCAACATACAAATTCGCATGTTGTAAGCGGAAATTTGTGAGGCCAACGGCTGGACAGTGTCACCAAATCGGCCGATTCCGCGAATGCCGAACCAAATGCAAGCAGCAGAGTGCAGCAGCCGCAGCCCAGGCTGTCCAAAATGCTCACAGTAGCAGTCTCTGATTGGGCCCGATCACGCGTGGTAACATTTGGTCCAGGAGCACGCCATTCCAAGGTCATGTCAAATTCTTCAAGGAGCCGATCACCTGTTGAAACCAGAATCAGTTGGGCTCTGCAATCGGCAATCTCGGGTTGGGAAGCCTCCAACAAAAGTCAGTGAGGACTAAAGAATCAGAGCGCGCAAATGCAAATGCAATAGTTCCATGCTCAAAATAGCAGGAACGAAGTGTGGCTTCATGGGGGCTCATTTTCTGGACATGTTTTTAGCTGTCCCCCTATCCCGCCCCGAATGAAATGTCCCACGCCCCCGAGCCGCCCGATGCCACACGTTGCCCACAGGTCTCCCACGCTCTCTGCGTTGCTGTCATTCCCTACTGCGACACATTGTTTGTTTCTCAGTTGCGTTTTGGCTTCTTTGTCCAGTTGTGGGTGTTGGTTGGGTGGTGTTGTTAGTTGGTTGTGGATTCTCTGGCTGCTAGCTTGCCTGCCTGCTTGCTTGATTGCTTGCAGGTCTTGACTGCTTGCTTGTTTGAGCGCTGGTTTCTGCAATTGCGTGTGTTGTTTGCCTCTCGGCTTGTTCGCTTCAATGTGTTGGTCTACTTGCGCACTTGCGTGAGTGCAGTTTGCGTGTGTGTGTGTGTGTGCGTGCGTGCGTGCGGGTGCTTCTTGGTTTATTTGCTTGCGCGTGTTGATAAATCTATGCTTCTGTTTGCTTTGCCGTTTGTGTTGGTGCATGTGCTTTTCGTGCGCGAGTGCTCGCGCACGGCTGTGTGTTGGCGCTTTGCGGTGGTCTTTTTGGGTCCACCTGTAAATGGATCAACTTTTAACTTTTCGGGGTAATCCAGGCAGCCCTGTGGCTTTCTT
>CAUJNA010003760.1:1348607-1438607 GCA_963377175.1 Effrenium voratum | reverse complement strand
AAGTGTGACTCAGGCAACAGCGCCAAATATCAAACTGCTTGTTGCTGTGAAGTCAGCCGCTCCACAAAGGAAACTCAGAATCGCTGCGTCGGCCAGGCTGTCGTTTTGACTGTGGCGCCCCCTTTTACTTCCATTTGCTTCAGTCCCCTGGAAAGAACAAACCTACTTCCTGCAGTGAAATCGATTCCCTTAAATACCAACAGGGGGAAAAACCAACATATTCATTTCAGCAAATAGAAGCTTCTGGTTGATCTCCTTTGTCGACTTCAAACCCATCCCAGGTTCAAGAGGGTCATGTGGATGGATGAAACCCATTTCGTAGCACTTGGAACCATCGTTTGTTGGTATTTACATGAAGCGTGGTACTGTGGACGAAATCCTGCACCACTTTAAAACCATGGGAAGCCCATTGTTGGTATTTACCAGGGGAATCGAATCACTCCAGAGTTTCTCTTAGGTGCAGAATGGATTTCGTCCACACTTCGAGAGACCAGCTTTATGCAGAGTCACGATGGACAAGTGCTGCTTCTCGGAGTTGGCCGGCATCGCAAAATCGGGTCACCGAGTGGACGGTATGAGTCACGTGTGGTTTCTGCACTATCGCACTCTGAGCCGGGAATCGCGGCATATGACAATCATCCTCCATTTGCTTAAGTCCCCCAGAAAAAAAGACAATAACAAAAAGACAGTAGTGATAGATTCCCTTTAAAACCAACAGCGGAAAATAAGAAAACTATTCTTAACCAAATGGAAGTCATGGACCCCAGACAGAGGGGGCCGTAATGGAGGGGGGTCTGTCCCCATGAGGCAAGGTCGAAACATCCGAGCAGTCTTCGGACTGAAATCTACTCGAGCTTCCGGTGACCCTCTAACCGAAAAAAATATGACCCAGCCGGATGTGTGCAAACTCAGGTGACTTGCCGGTCATGCACTGCCTTTTGTTCCACATTTTGTTTCTTACTGGATACATAAGAGGCTGGAAAACGCAAAATTGTCCAGTACTTGTTTGGCAGCCGTTGAGGGCAGTTCCGCCACATGCAAGACGCGTGTGACCTACAAAGCTATTTGAATTGCCAACAGCTTGTGAATTGGAAGGGCCTTCCTTTCTTCAGCCCCAAGAACGCGACAGCGTCACAATCACTCTCCTGGTTTTGAAGGGCAGAAGACCGACCCACGCAGCACAAACCGTGAAGGTCCAGGCTTGAAGTGGATGGAAGATATGGCCATGGGTCAAAACCCCTTACCCCCAGTGAACATCCCAATCCCCTACGTAATAAAATAGGTTCTGAAATGGGTGGTGCACCTACCCCAAAATGGTACCATTGGTTTGACCCACAGCCATATGTTTCCAACACATATGTTGTGCTTTCTCTCCGTGTCCAGTGTCTTGCTGCCACCGGTATCTGGCAAATACGGAACCAAAGCCTGCTTTCTTTCTTTTTCTCAGGGATCGGGACCGAAAGGGCGTCAGATCCGGTCAAGTCGTTGCAATCCAAGGCGCCAGGATGGCAGCACCTGCAAAATGGGAACACACGCGGGAGTGGAAGAGTCGGGCTTCATGCCTTAGATGTTTAGCTGTTTCTTTTGGCTCGCCACAAAAACACATGCTTCTGATTTGTCGCCTTTCGTGTTCTTTTTGATTGGTTACTCTCTTTCCAACGATCATAGAAGTGCACAGGAGGGTGGAATACATAAACCATCCCTTGTTACGACTAGCCGAACAAATAAACACAACGTGCGGAACCCTGACTGCAGTCCCCTTAGAGGAAACCATAAGGGACGGTTGTAAGGGGTAATTCCATTTCTCATTCCTGCCTATCGCACCAGCAAGTTTATCTGGGCAAACTTGTCGCAATATTTCACAAAATCGGACATGAGGAATCCCCCAGGACCCTTCATAGGTGCGCTCGTTCTGGGCCGCCCTCGTCGTTGCCAAGACTCAAACCAAAGAGCAAGTCGTTCCTGTCTGGGCGCTGGGGGGGGGGGGGCTGATATCTCTCCTTCAGATCAACCTGGAACACGAAATTGTCCCACAAGAATATTCCCTTCCTAAAAAAGTGCTTTCAAGGTTGTGTCTGTTCATCTGGGGTTCGTGCAACCACCCGATCAAGCTCTCTCATGAGGTTTCTTGAAGTCCCACTGTGGAAGATGCTCCGGAACAAAAAAATGAAAGAAAGAAAAAACAAAACAAAAAAACAGACAGCGCCAAAAGGCTTGAGTTGGGCTCATCCCCAACCGGGTACGAGTTCCCGGGCGGTTCTTGCTTCGGATCATCACTCCCTGTCTAAGGAATTGCAATTCCTCAGCTTGCCCAGGGAAATGCGAACCCGAACACAAACATGGAACCTGAACAGGGCTCCCTATATGTCCAACCCGAAAACATCACACCAAGAGGACACTCACTTTAAATTGGCCCAACAGGTGATGTGAACACACCACCCTTTAATTGGAAGTGGAAATAACTCGGGACAAACCTGCTGAGGGATGCCTGGCCGGGTTGGCAGGACAGGTCCTGAGAGAAGCTTGTTCAGGCAAGCGTAGCCATCTCTGCCAACCGAGCGATGTACAAACAGGCAGGCAAAGAAAGGAATCTGAGGGAAATGGGAACTGATTCTGAAAAGCATTTTTCTAGAATTCCAAAAGCTGAATTGACGGATCCCCAAGTAGAGGACCTTTGTCATGGTGAGCTCGTTACACCCCCAGGTGAGTTCGCTACTAGTTCGCTATAAAATAGTCATATATGTATAATGATGATGAGCTGGTGGTGGTGACCTAGTGACCGCTACTGCGGAACCTACCAAGCAAGAAGGCAAGGGTGCAACAGGAGAACTGCCCTGGTCCTGATGGATTCACGGTATGGGACACCTTGGGATACCAAGCCCCGGTCGGACACTTGGCAACTTGGTATTCGTCTTCAGCTCCGGCCTGTCTTCCAGTTCGTCTCGTTGGCGTTGGCGCTGATTGCTTCAGAGTTCCCGTTGCCTGGGGCTAAACAGAGTTTAGCGCGGAGCACAACCAGAAGCCATCTGGAACATGGCCCTAAATCTCAAAATGAGTGGCCAAAACTCCCATGCGGGTCGTGGTTCCATTGGGAACCCTTACAATCTCGGTTGCTTTCTGCTCCCCCGCTAAAAAAACAGCTTTTAGTGGTTTAATGGAAAACCCACTAGTTGGCAAAAAGTTAAAGTCCTAACATCCAAGCCAAAAGCACCAAAGCAATGGTGGTCTGAAAACCGAGCAAAGGGTTCAAGCCTTCAACCAAGTAATTTGGGTTTGACCATGGCACACAATGGCGCTCATGTGAAAAGAACCGCCATCAGTCCGGTGGCCCACGCTGTCAGAAGACCAGGATCGCCCTTCGGCTGGTTCTGCGCTGGAGAACATCCAGTCGTCCTGGAGAGTCACGGATAACATGTGCTACCCTCCCACCCAGAGAAAAAAAGGCGCGTCAAAATCAGGGGACACCCAAAGTCAGTATGCATGGGTTTTCCATTAAGTTCACAAGCCGCATGACTAGATGACTAGTCCATGGGGTGTATGATCTATTGGTTTCACAGGTTCTACCGCCGCCCTTGAAGTCTCTCCGGGAGGCTACCCTGGCCCAAATCTTAAGACATAAAATACACTCGTCTGATTCTGTCTGTTTCATTTTATAGGTAGCACCCCCCCAAAATGGGGGTTTTCCTATTGGTTTTCCTTTAAAACCACCAGGATCCCTAGAAAAAGGGGTCAGAACCTCTGATTTTTGGGGAATGACAATAGGGTCATGGAGACTCCAGGTACCCTCAAACAAAGTCGCACCCGTTTGGTCCAACCTGAACTCGAAAGAAAACTTCTTGGAGACCCACGAAAGGAGTTGGGAACCATTCGGATGAAATCAGTGAGCCCGCCGGAGCACCCAACTTTTAAGGCCAGCCTTACTAGGTCCTCTAGTAGAGAGGTTGGAATAAGGGTACCACTTTTTTGCTGTAGTCTATCTTAGTACGGGAACTGAGAAAGGGCACGACCTAGCTTTCGTTGGCCGTAAACTCCCCAAACGGATTAAGACCCTAAACCTTGGGGCTTGAGGGGTAGGGTTGACAAGAATCACAGGCCTCTTTGCAACTGGGTCCAACAAGTTGCATGTGAGGTTGTAAGTGAGCGTGCATTCAATTCTGTACCTTGCGTCATACTTCCATGGGCATTTACACCAGTCATATGCATTTCGAGAAGCAACTGGGGGCAAACGAGCAATCGCCAATTCATATTAAATGGAAGAATACAACAGCTAGCAGGTCTGTACTGGAGATCTCTGGTAACGCGGCCTGTTGGCGAACGCTTCGAAGTAAAGATTCCAGCTGAATCGCTCGATTCAGCAAGTAACCTCAGAATTCGGAAAAACAATGCGGGTTTCTGGATGAAACACATGGCGGACCGGGTTTGTGTCAAAATACGGGACAAAACACACAAAAAACAACTCTTGGAAAGGTGGTGTTTTTTGGTTGCCGTGCAAAATGACTCCAAAAAGGGTACCCTCAACAAAAGAGACATCCATATGTTTTGCAGTCGCCCTGGTGACAAATGATTCGTTGCGTCCCTCAAATCCCACAACCGACACTCCCCATTTCGGCGAGTGACAGAAAGAGATCCTAAGCAAAAGGATTGGAGTGGTGTTGAAAGAGAAAACCCATTGCTATTGCTTGCGCCGCTAGTTTCCCCTTTAACCGGGACCTTCATCAGAGTGAGCTCGTTTTCGCCTTCGGCGAGTTTGTTGTACACTGTAGATGAACACGGAATCCACACACCCATCACTCTCAAAGAAGCTCCTTTTTCTTCGGACCCCCTGCTCTAGGGTTGTGACTTCGAGCAAAATGGGCTACCAAAACGGCTGGCTTCAACTCTAGAGCTGCTCCTGCGAGTCGTGCTCGCTCGCATGGGACATCACGTAGTGCTCCGGCGCATCAAGGCCCTCAGCGGGAGAGCTGAGAGCTCGCAACTCGCCAAGTCCCCGCGCCCTTTGCCTCTGGGCACTGCTCACTCCGAATGGGCTTGGAATCATAAGTGTGAACACCTTCTGTGTGCCAAAACTGTTATGGTAGTCCCAACAAAACATAAAGTCCAGGAACTCGGGGAGTGATAAATCCTCCCTGGCACTGCAAAGTAGAGAGCCATTTGGCCCGTGCTTGATTGAGTTGACGCAATGTTGAACACACATGAGCAGTGCCCAAAACCCCTTTCCGCTCTTGATGCACGTGACGTGCGCCGAGCATAGGCCGGCAATTGCGTGCCAAAAAAAAGCAACGGCTGTACGAAGTCGCAAATGAGTAGTGCCCAAAACCCATCGACGTTTTTGTTATTTCTATTTATTTCTACTCTGATGGTTATAGCCATCACCCACAATGAAGACAAGGGGGAATTTGTGGCTTTACCCCCTACTGTTTACCCTATGGTTCACCCTATAAAGGGTTTACTATCAGCCCCACATGGTTCCTGCTGGGTTTACGTAGGTTTTTACTATAACCCCTATGACGCCAAGTCGGAGCCATGTACTGAAATTGTTTTTTTGGATATGGGCACGCAGTTAGAACATAGCCTGGTAGCTTGCGCTCGGGACTCGGACCTCCAAAAAATGCATTGAAAGCCCAGGCCTATGGGTCCCCAGATGGACAGCCGATCGCAACCTTTGGCCGAATTTACACATAAAGGGCTTCACAAGTATCACGGGTAAGCCTCTCATTGGACAAAAACATACTTCCTGTTCGTTATAAAGCCTCGCCTTCGTTTTTGAGGCCGTTTCGTCATTCATACATGTGACATGCAACAGCCCTTCTCATACGTTCGAAAACTCGGTCTCTGAAAGTGGCCGTGCCATTGGGAAAGGCTCCCTGGGCTCTCCCCGCTAGAATGCAACCGCTCTTCTCACACGTTCAAAAAATATGTCTCCTAAAGTGGCCGTGCCATTGGGAAAAGCACCCTGAGCTCTCCGCGCTGGAATGCAACGGGCCTTCTCACACGTTCGAAAAGTCGGTCTCTGAAAGTGGCCGTGCCATTGCAAAGGCACCCTGGGCCCTCCCCGCTAGAATGCACCGGTCTTCTCAAAAGTCTGTCTCCGAAAGCGGCCGTGCCATTCAAAAGAAAGCGCCCGGACTCTTTTCGCTGGAACGCAACGGCCCTTCTCACACAATCGAAAAGTCTATCTCCGCAAGTGGCCGTGCCATTGGGAAAGACACGCGGAGCTCGCCTTGCTGCAACTCTCTCGCACCATGTAAAACTCTATCCCTGAAAGAGGCCGTGCATGGCCGTACCATTGAGAAAGGCACCCTGAGCTCTGCTCCCTAGAGCGCGATCATCATTTTTCTCGGCAGCTTAACATTCATGTGGCTGTGTTGTGTATGTGGTTTGCTTGCAAGTTCTGCCACGGAACGAGCGCAAGCAGCTGTGTTCTGACAAAGTCTATGCGCTTTGCAGGCCCAGGCAAAAACGATAAAAGAGTGCTACCGCAGGCAGGCATCCGCAGGTTGAAGTAGTAGTAGTAGTAGTAGTAGTAGTCGTCGTCGTCGTCGTCGTCGTCGTCGTCGTCGTCGTCGTCGTCGTCGCAGCAGTAGAAGCAGTGTCACGCTAGTAGTGTAACAAGAATACGAGTAGCAGTAATAATCGTAATAGTAATAGGAATTGAATTACCTCTGGTGGGCTTGAGGCACTTCGGGGCTTTCCCAGACATGTTTCCGGACTGTTTCGGCCGTTCCGGAAAAAGCTTGAAGGAAAAAGGGCGCGGTGTCCCTGTCTCCCGCTCCTGTCATAATAGTAGTAGTTATTAGCATAAGTACTAGTATGCAAGTCCGTCACTGAGTGTGGTCCAGCTCCGCGCCCTGCAACTTCAAGATCGCGCTGCAGTACCCGGGCCGGATCGGGTAGAAGCTGGGGGCGTCCGGGCGCTCCGGATCGGACCACTTCCAAACCTCCACAAGGTGGCCAGTGCGAGTTTTGACACGCAGCCCCTTGGTTGCCAGATTGTAGGAGACAACCTCGGCCAACATCCTGTTCACAAAATCGACATCTTTGCAGACGTTCTTGGTCAAGAAAACGTCCATGCCCTTGTGGATCGGGACGTCCAGCGGCTGGAGCTCTGCGTCGGCCTTCAGCACGCCTTCGCTGTAGTTTTCGGCGTTGGACTCAAGGTCGCCTGGCAGCGCGCCCGCCCGCGTGCAAGACACAATGGTTGTGTCTGGGTGCGCGCGGAGCAGGCACTCCACGCCCTCCGGCGTTGGCTTGCCAGGCGGCGATCAGGCCTTGCGCTTCTACAGGCCTTTCAGCGTGGCTGCGTCCGGCTTGACCGTTCTCAGCTTCTGAAGCAGCTTCTCAAACTCCGCGTCTTGGCAGCGGCAGCTCTTGTGGAAGTCCGTTTTGAACACCCGCTTCTTCCACAGGTTGCTCTCCCCACGGGTTGGTCGCCGTAGCCGGCCATCTGCCACTTGTCGCCCAAGAAGACCAAGGCGGGGAGACGGTCGGCCGCGTCCCACAGCTTCAGGATGCGGTCGCCGTGCTGCGCGGAGAGCTGCGAGACCTCGTCTACGGGCGGCCAGGATCGCAAGGTTCTCGTTGAAGCCAAAGGCCGCGTGGCAAGTGCCGATGGTCAACCCATCGCGCCGACCGTACCGCTCCTTCATGCGGCTGGCCGGCTGCGCGGTCGGCAGCGCGAAGAGCACCTTGCCGTCGGCCCCCAGCAGCTCCGCAATCTTCTCGTGGCAGACGGTCGTCTTCCCGGTTCCTTGGCGGCCCCGTGCAAGCCAAAGCCTTTGCCTCAGCGCGAGCGCCACGGCCTTCCAGGGACCTGGCCACGGCCGCGTCCAGCAGGCGCTTGAACTGCCGCTGTTGACTGTTGTGGACGACCCCCGCACGGCCAGGCGCCGCTGCGGCAGGCGGGCCAGCAACCTTGGGCGGCGGCACCGCGCGGATCAACCCCTTGTTCGCCGCGATCATGGCCTTGATGCTTTCGGAGGCAGCGCGGCTGTGGCCTTCCGCCTTGAGCTCCTCGTCAAGCTGTCTCTCGTCCCGCAGCTCGCCGTTGAGCAGGGCCATGGCCAGAAAGCGGTGCTGCCGCGGGACCTTGGCAAGCTGCGCTTCATTCACAAAGTCGCCCAGCCGTCGGAACGGCCTGAAGAGTACGAGGCGTTGGCCGTAGTGGCGGTCACTGAGTCGCGACAGCAGCCACAACGTTCTCACCTTGCGGCCGATATCTGTGGGCAAAGGCCTCCAATGTCTCCTCTGGCTCGCCCTGCTCGGCGTGGCGCTTCTTCAGCCAGGCGCAGATTTGCCCGTCTGGTCTTGCGCAGAAAGTCCAGGAGGTTGATCTGGCCGCGAGCCCAGGCTGCGTTCTCGTAGAGCCTTGCTGGGCGGCGCTCGGGGAGGTCGGCCACCTCCGGCAGTGGCACGATGAAGTCGCGCTTGCCCCCGCCCACGGTGGTGAAGTGCCATTGCCGCAGCTTGGCCCCGAAGAGTTGCAGGACCATCTCCGGCTCCATGGGGTGGTACCGGCTCAGGACGGTCGCCCAATCCTGCGAGGCCGACTTGGCAAGGTACTTTGCGTACTGTTGCAGCAGGCCAGTCCGATCCTCCCCAATGAGCAAGTCCTGGTGGCACTTCAGCCATGACGTCCGGCAGGTAGGCCCAAGGCGTGGTCGGCCGGCGCGTGCTGCAAGCCGCGGACAGTACTAATAGTAGTAGTAGAATAATAATAGCTGGCTGGGACCATCTTCCATGCCTACCAGTATGTTGCACGGCCTTGCCGTGGAGCGCATGGACGTCCGACTGGCATGCAGTAGTAGTAGCAGTAGTAGTAGCAGTAGTAGTAGTAGTAGTAGTAGTAGTAGGAGTAGCAGTAGCAGTAGTAGTAGTGGTAGTAGTGGTAGTAGTAGTAGAAGAAGCAGTAGCAGCAGTAGCAGTGCAATAACAATAATGATGTAATAAGAATACTAGTAGCAGTAATAATTGTAATAGTAATAGCCTGTTGTGGCTTGAGCGTTTCGCGGCTGTTTCAAACATGTTTGAGGGCCCTGAGCAGTTCCGGCTTTGAAGCTTGAGCCTTTGGAAAAAGGACGCGGTGCAGTTTCTCCCGCTCTTGTCGTAATAGTAGAAGTAATAGCCGTATATGTCTAGTACTAATAGTAGTAAAAGAATAACGATTGCTGGCTCGGACTGTCTTCCATGCCTAGCAGTGTGTTGCGCGACCTTGCCGTGAACATCATGGACGGACGGACGGGCAGGCGCCCGCCCGACGGGCGGGCGCCCGCCCAACGGGTGCCCGTCCGAGTGGCTAGTGCGAGTAGTAGTAGTAGTAGTAGTAGTAGTAGTAGTAGTAGTAGTAGTAGTAGTAGTAGTAGTAGTAGTAGTAGTCCTAGTAGTCCTAGTAGTAGCAGTCAGTAGTAATAGCAGTAGTAGTAGTACCTGAAACTGCGCGTGCCACGGGCGGAGCGCGTGAGCGGGTGTTCTTACCATGGTCGCCATCATGCGTGCGGATCGCGACTGCGCGTGTGCACAGAGTGCACTCTCAAGCGCTGAAACTGCGCGTGCCACTCGCGGAGCGCGTAAGCGGGTGTTCTTACCATGGGCACAATCATGCGTGTGGGTCACGAATGCGCGTTTGCGCAGAGTGTGTTCTCAAGCGCGGAAACTGCGCGCGCCAATGCCATGGCGGAGCGTGTTCTTACTTTGCGGGTTTTGGACCCTATTCCACCCCAATACATGTCTCTTGTACCAACCGTTTTAGTGGTAGCTCATACATATATATATATATATAAATGAAATGTATATTATAACGTAGTTGTTCAATACGGCGGATGTCAGACAAGGGACCCCCAGGCTCTGGCTGGATCTGCGGGAAGCTGAGCACTCGCCCCGCTCCTACGGAGCAGCGCTTCGGTGTGGGCGGGGGTGGGGGGTTGGGGCGGGTGAGTTGAGGGTCGCCAATGGTCCCTATCATCTCTTTGTAGAGATTTTCCACTGGTCATCCCAAAGAACCTTTTGATCAACCCACACATCACGATTGCACATAATATGGCTATAGGTCAAAATCCAAAGCCCGTACCCCCAGTGAACATCCCAATCCAACCACTAAAATCGGTTCTAAAATGGGTGGTGCACCTAAAATGGTACCATTGGTTTACAACCACAGCCAGTTGAGGGTTGAAGCAGGGAATTAGACCACTAGGGAACCGCAGGTTTTAGTCCATGTTTCCATTTGCCAGGGTTCTACCCCGTGGATTCCAAATGTCAGCTTCAAATGCTGATCAAGCGGGAAGGACCACGAAGACGGGAAAAAGCAACCACCTTTCCATGGAAGTGGAATCTAAACTGGGCTGCCCTCAAATTCCCCGCTAAAAGTTTAACTTTTAGTGGGTGAAATGGAAACTACCACTAAACACTGAAAAGCTAAAAGGCTACGGGGATGGCTGGGAGCCACCAATAAAGTTGTTTGGGGGGTGGTTGCCTATTCGCCCTCTACAAGAACCGGGGGTTCAAATCCAGATGCGCCCCACAAACCACCAACTAAGGGCTACCTGAGGATTCTCGGTTGCAATCTGCTCCCCCGCTAAAAGTTTTTTCTTTTTTTGTTTTAAAACTTTTAGTGGTTTAATACGGAAAACATCCAAAAGTTGGCTCAAAAAGTGTTTCAGTCCCAACATCCCTGGGCAAAATGGCACCGGATTGGCCCAGCAAACAGATCCGAACCTTGCGGCGCTAACAGTGGGAACTCAGAGGACTGGGATGAAGGATGCTGACTGGAAGAGAAATTCTTCCTGGGGGAAACCGGTGCCAAAAACGCCCCCACTAAGCTGATGACCCCCGTTTTCTTCATCCAACCGTGTGGGGAAACCCTTTAAAGGTCAGGGAGGTTGGCAATCTGACAAAGAAAGCTTGCCTGCACAGAAGGGAATGAGGGAACGACCCCGTATAAGCCATCCCCGATGGTTTCCTTTAACGCAAAGGTTCATTCCCTCATTCGCTGCTGAGCACCACCTGAGGTAGGTACAGCTAGAACTTTGTAAGTAACTAGGCTATAGCCATAGTGTTTTAAGTGGGAAAACGGTGCGGTGGTTGCCAAACCAGAATTGTGGCGACGCGTTATCACCAATTCTACTAAACTCTAGGCCCCCTATAGTTCCCCTTGAAACATCAGCCAACAAATGGAAACTCACTTTAAATGGGCCCGGGTAACCAAGGGAAATGAAATATGGGGGTTGTCGCTTTTGCGCTTTTGGAGGTTACCTGCGTTTTGGTTCTAAAGGGACAAAGGGAAATTCCAAGGCAAGCCACGGGAACCCTGCAACTCGAGACTGACTCGCTCAAACGAATCCCAGGGACTCTCAACATAGAAACTATTTCCCTTTTAAAGGGACTCTCGATCGTCAGGTTCCTTGTTCATTGGTGGGAGGGTATATATGCATGATAGCCTTCAAACTAGGGTTGCATAATATTGTCCGGTCCTCTGACTCGGGCTCTGCCTCGTACCAGTCACGCTCGTCAGCCTCGTCTCGCATGTCGGGTGGACGTTTCGTCATTCGATCGGCGTTCAGCTCAAGTGCTCAATCGCACGTGCTGTTTGATCAATCCGTTTCAAAATGTTTTTCCGACGGGCACAAAAAACCCATGCATTGGCACAGTTGTACAGGCTTTTACACATCCATCGATCTCAACAACAACAAGAACACAACACCATACCACGATAACACAGCACACCATACAGGATTATCTTTCTTTGCAGGCTATGTACCCTTTGCCGGAGTGGTTCTAACGAGAAACCCAAAGGGAATCAATCATTTTGAAGGCGCCCCTTGTTTGACATAGCCTAGGTCCTCCAGTAGAGCGGTTAGAATAAGGGTACCCTTTGATCTGTAGTCTGTTTTCGTAGGGGAACCTTCCCCAAAAAACGGTTAAAAGGGCACTGGGGGACCTAGTAGCCATACACTATCAAGGCATTCACCGGCAAATGCTGGCGTCACCAACAAGATGAGCCTCGGCCACGCTGCGGCCGCCACCGGAGCTGCGCGACTCTTCGCCTCGCTCCTTGGCACTAACCCATGGCACTGCCACGTCAGCTCGTCACGAAAACTGGATGCCCAACACAGAAATCCCTCCATTTTCCCTTTACGCATCAACCCACCAGAAGGAAGCTCACTTGAACAGGCCCTAAAACATCTCGTTTAAAACCACCAAAAGGGGAACTATAAGAAGTTCCAACAAGTGGAAAGCTAAACCGCGAACAACTCCGCAACTCCCCGCACCAGGCTGGTTCCATATTGCCGTATTCAACACCCTTCGGTCCTCTGATTCTGCCGCGGGCTCTGCTTCTGCCACATCGTGATCATGCCAGTTATGCGGCTCGTCGGCCTCCTGCTGGTCTCGCACGTCGCTGACCTTGGCACCAACAAATCCAGAACGAGCTTGTATCGCAAAGGCGAGAAGGCTAGAAGGGCGGCGGATGCCATTTTTGGCACTCCCGTTAAAGACGCAAACCATATGTCACATGGTTTTGTTGAATGCTGGTCAGGTCGCTTCAAGTCTCTCGGGTTGTTCGTGACACTCATGCTTCTTAAATCGATATATCTTGGAGAAATTGACTGTGCTCCCTTGTATCAAAGGGGTTGATTTGGCACGAACTTGCAGCCTTTGCACACATCCGGCGATCTCAAAGCAACGCAACTCACCAATCACTGGAAAATGATGATGCCGCCATACGTCACCGATCTGCCCAGACGAGGCTCGCCCATGCTTCGGCTGCCACTGGAGCTACGCGAAGCATGCTCGCCCCGCTCCTTCGGCCACTGCCGAAGCAACGCCAAGCGAAGCAACTTGGCAGCGACCACAACAGCAAGCCAACTAAACCGCACAGGTCTTGCTCCTAAGCCCCTGGAAAACACTTGGGCTTTGAGGTTCGCAGCTTTAGGTACATAACACAACTCGAAACCATCACAAACACTGCCCCAAGCTAGGCTGGATGGATGCCAGTCCTCCAACTCCGCGAGCTCTGCTTCTGCCTTGTGCTTGTGCCAGTCGCGCGGCTCCTGCGGCGCCTGCGACGCCTCTGGGATGCTGACCTTGGAGGCAGCAAAGCTAAATGACCTCCGGCGACGAGGCTGGCCGACTCCACGCTTGCCCTTCGTTTCGGTTTGTTAGTCGAGCCGGATCGCGTTCTCAGCATCCACCGTTCTTGCAAGCTGTCTTGCTACTGGCCCATTCCACTCACACATGTGGACGCCCAAAGACATCATGAGGGGCCCGCGCCGAACAGCATTGGTGCAATCACGCAACTGGTCTGCACGAAAGCTGGCCCACGCTTTGGCTGCCACTGGAGCTGCGCGAAGCATGCTCGCCTCGCTCCTTCGGCCGAGTGGCACATCCATGTTGCCACGCCGTCACGCGTTGCAAGTTGCCGGTAAGCACATCTTTGCGCCAATCCGAACACGAAACAGGATTGCTTCAAACTCAATTCAATCAGATTTCTGCCCGGTTTCAATCATACGTTTCAAGGCTCGAATCAGCTTTCATCACGAAACACCGTGACTATTAACCATCAAACACTCCCTCAAACTAGGCTTGCACCTGGTAGCAACGTGGTCAAACCAAAGACATGAACAGAATGAAGAGGGCCGCCGCACTTACTTTCTGGTTGGGACTGTCTGCTACTACACCTATATTACCCTGCCTGGTTTTGACTGTGGCTTCTGTTACTCACCGGTCCTCCGACTCTGCCGCAGTCTCTGCTTCTGCCGGCACCTCAGCCTCCTGCTGCTGGTCTTGCACGTCACTGACCTTGGCACCAACACAAAAGGGATCGACCTTTGTATCCATCTTTTGGTACTCCCGGTGAAACCACAAACTGATTACAACCATATGATGTTTTCAATTTTGCTAGTCAGGTCACCTCAAATTTCTCGGCCAGCAAACATTGTTCTTGACACTCATGCTGCTGCATCCATCCATCTTGGAGAAATTGACTGTGCTCCCATCTGATGAAGCGGTGAAATTGGCAGGAACTTGCAGCCTTTACACACACACACACATCATACGTCACCGATCTACTCAGACGAGGCTCGCCCATACTTCGGCTGCTGGAGCTACGCGAAGCGTGCTCGCCTCGCTCCTTCGGCCAAGTGGCACATCCATGATGCCACGCGATGGAACTTGCCGGTGAGCACATCTTTGCGTCAATCCGAACACGCAACAGGATTGCTCCAAACTCAATTCAATCAGATCTCTGCCTGGTTTTAATCATACTTTTTGAGGCTCGAATCTGCTTTAATCACGCAACACCACGACCATCAACCATCAAACAAACTAGGCTTGTTGCATATAAATTGCCAGAACATGACTACACAATATGTAAGTCGCAATCAAAACCTGGTAACAACGTGGTCTACCCAAAGACATGAAAAAGATGAATAGGGCCGCCGCACTTCAATTTTGTTGGGACTGTCTGCTGCTACCCCTATATTACCCTGCCTGGTTTTGCCTGTGGTTTCTGTTACTCACCGGTCCTCCGACTCTGCCGCAGTCTCTGCTTCTGCCGGCACCTCAGCCTCCTGCTGCTGGTCTTGCACGTCACTGACCTTGGCACCAACACAAAAGGGATCGACCTTTGTATTAATCTTTGGTACTCCCAGTACAGACGCAAACCACATCTCCACCATATGACGTTTTGTTTAGTGCTGGTCAGGTCGGCTCAAATCTCTCAGCCTGCCAATGTTGTTCTTGACACTCATGCTGTTGCATCCATCCATCTTGGAGAAATTGACTGTGCTCCCACCTAGTAAAACGGTTGAATTGGCACGAACTTGCAACCTTTACACACATCCGGCGATCTCAATGACAAAGCAACACAGCTCACCAATCACTGGAAAATCATGATGCCGCAATACGTCACCGATCTACTCAGACGAGGCTCGCCCATACTTCGGCTGCCACTGGAGCTACGCGAAGCGTGTTCGCTGCGCTCCTTCGGCCAAGTGGCACATCCATGTTGCCACGCGATGCAACTAGCCGGTGAGCACATCTTTGCGCCAATCCAATCCGAACGCGCAACAGGATTGCTCCAAACTCAATTCAATCAGATCTCTGCCTGGTTTCAATCATACTTTTTGAGGCTCGAATCAGCTTCAATCACGCAACACCACGACTATCAACTATCAAACAAACTAGGCTTGCTGCATATCCAGAACATGACTTCACAATATGTAAGTCGCAATCAAAACCTGGTAACAACGTGGTCTACCCAACGACATGAAAAAGATGAATAGGGCCGCCGCCCTTATTTCTGGTAGGGACTGCTTCCTGCTACCCTATAATACTCTGGTTTTGACTGTGGCTTCTGCTACTCACCGGTCCTCCGACTCTGCCGCAGTCTCTGCTTCTGCCGGCGCCTCAGCCTCCTGCTGCTGGTCTTGCACGTCCCTGACCTTGGCACCAACACAAAGGGATCGACCTTTGCATCAATATTTGGTGAAACCATAAACTGATTACAACCATATGATGTGTTGAATTTTGTTAGTCAGGTCACCTCAAATCTCTCGGCCAGCAAACATTGTTCTTGACAACAAAGCTGTTGCATCCATCCATCTTGGAGAAATTGACTGTGCTCCCATCTGATGAAGCGGTGAAATTGGCAGGAACTTGCAGCCTTTACACACACACACACACCATACGTCACCGATCTACTCAGACGAGGCTCGCCCATACTTCGGCTGCTGGAGCTACGCGAAGCGTGCTCGCCTCGCTCCTTCGGCCAAGTGGCACATCCATGTTGCCACGCGATGGAACTTGCCGGTGAGCACATCTTTGCACCAATCCGAACGCGCAACAGGATTGCTCCAAACTCAATTCAATCAGATCTCTGCCTGGTTTTAATCATACTTTTTGAGGCTCGAATCAGCTTTAATCACGCAACACCACGACTATCAACCACCAAACAAACTAGGCTTGTTGCATATTAATTGCCAGAACATGACTACACAATATGTAAGTTGCAATCAACACCTGGTAACAACGTGGTCTACCCAAAGACATGAAAAAGATGAATAGGGCCGCCGCCCTTATTTCTGGTTGGGACTGCTACTACACCTATATTACCCTGCCTGGTTTTGACTGTGGCTTCTGTTACTCACCGGTCCTCCGACTCTGCCGCAGTCTCTGCTTCTGCCGGCACCTCAGCCTCCTGCTGCTGGTCTTGCACGTCACTGACCTTGGCACCAACACAAAAGGGATCGACCATTGTATCCATCTTTTGGTACTCTCGGTGAAACCATAAACTGACTACAACCATATGATGAGTTCAATGTTGCTAGTCAGGTCACCTCAAATCTCTCGGCCTGCAAACATTGTTCTTGACACTCATGCTGTTGCATCCATCCATCTTGGAGAAATTGACTGTGCTCCCATCTGATGAAGCGGTGAAATTGGCACGAACTTGCAACCTTTACACACATCCGGCGATCTCAATGACAAAGCAACACAGCTCACCAATCACTGGAAAATCATGATGCCGCAATACGTCACCGATCTACTCAGACGAGGCTCGCCCATACTTCGGCTGCCACTGGAGCTACGCGAAGCGTGCTCGCCTCGCTCCTTCGGCCAAGCGGTGCAGAAGCAACGCCAAGTGAAGCTACTTGGCAGCGACCACGCCATACCACGTCAGCACGACAGAACAATCAAGTGCATCGGCTTTTTACAATATCCCAATGCAATAAAACGAGAACGGCTGGTTCACGTCATCCACCAGTCCTCCGCCTGATGCCAGTGGCGTGGCTCCGCCCACTCCACCTGCTCCACGTCGGCCTTGGCCCAGGAAGCCATGCGAGCTCGTCTTGTTTGAGGCTACCCTTGGGGCGGTTGTACAGGGACGCAAAAAGGAGAGCTACCAGTTTGAGGGTTCCCTTGCTGTTTTAAGACACCCCGGAGATTACTTGGGAGTCATTGTTCAAGGGCTCCTGTCTGTTTGAGTCAAACAAGAATATTATACAAATAATCGCTCGAACATCCAAATGCGAGTCAAAGGCAATCGAATAGTCGCAACTTTCTTTGCCTGAGTCTTGACACCTGCTTTGCTTGACCCCCAATCACTGGCAACTACTCTCACTGATGTCCTGAGACAAGGCTCGCTGATGCTTTGGCTGCCACTGGAGCTACGCGAAGCATGATCGCCTCGCTCCTTCGGCCAAGTGCAGAAAAGCAAGGCCAAGAGGATGTGTGTTTACGGGACCCCCCAAAACGGTGGTTTTCCTTTTGGTTTCCCTCTAAAAACCAGCAAATTCAGGAAAAACAAAAAAGTGGCTTTCCTTTTGGCCCCCCTTTAAAACCCACCATTTGCCTTTTGGTTCCCCTTTAAACCCCAGAAAAGCGGTTGATGACCCCTAGGCCACAACCCCAGCGAAACGAGACGAGCACGCGGCAACTTCACGCGGCTCCTCGGACTCCGCTGCTTCGGCCTCGTCCGGGATCTGGGCGCCGGCCTCAGACGAACACCAAAAAGACGGCCCTGAAGAGGCAGAAGCCAAAAAAGAAAAGCACGAGAAAAACAAAAGACATTCACCATTTTGGCCTTGAAGCAAAATAAAGCAACACACATGGACCATTTTGGCCTTGAGAAGCGAAAGCTTCCAAAACCATCCAAGACACGCAAAAACAAATAAACGGATGTTCCACACGGGAATACCTTTAATTTCACACGCAGGTGAAACATGAAACAGCATGCGGGTGGACAACCAGCGAGTCGCAATACAGGAGGACGCCTACTTACGGAACAACAAGCGGGAACTGAACGCTTCTAGAAGCAATCAACAACAGCAAGCAGTGCGTTAAAGATAGTTTTGTTGGAGGGAATCGTATATTCATACATGCAGGCTTTTTGCAGGCCTATGAATCCAAGCTGCATCCGGGGTCGACCTTCTGGGCTCTTCATGGACTGTTGGCAAATCCGATTCCCAAACATCTCAAGAAAAACCCACTGGAACGGGTTTTCCTCGTACGTTGAACATGAGACAAGCTGCTTGGCAGAGAGGCGGCTCGGCTCGCTCCTTCCGACACTCGACACAGCGGCAAGACTGAATCAGCACCAAGGTGAATTCACTGAGACCGATTCTTCATAGTTCACAAAAACAAAAAGAACCCTCAAGCAAACATGGGTGACTCAAACTGGTGAACCCAAAAAACAGTCGGTTTCCTTTTAGATTCCCTTCAAGCCAACCCAAAGACAAAACACATGCAGAATTTGGTTCGAATCATGGCATGCCCGGCACCATCATGGGTCGCACCTCGCCTCACACATGAGGCGCGTATTGTTTGTCCAAAATTCAGCCCGGCGCAGCCAGCTTCAACTCGGCATGCTACACGGGCCTATGTCAGACCATTTTTTGGGATGGTTTTGACGTCTCCCTGGCGGCCCCCAGGCCGCAACCTTTGAGCAGAAGGGAACCAGCCCACGGCCATTGCGTCAACCCCGACTTCTAAGAAGAGAAACATGACTGGTTGCCCTGGCGCAAACTCTTTGGGATCATGATGCAAAACGGGCCAACACGATAGGATGGCTTCCACCACCAAAAGATAAACTGGGTATAAGTGATTTGACCGTCATATTATAGTGGCGCGAATGGTGGTTGTGTATCTCATTCAACCTCTGGAGGTTGTGGTTCTGGTGGTGGAAACCATCTTAGATCAAATGTCTGATTCAGTCGATTTGGTGCGAGCAAGTGATGGAAGACCGTGGGCGGACAGCAGAGATGTTATGTTTTCTCGCTGGCCAGAGCTACCTGTTGACTTTTGGCCATCTCCCGTTTGGTGGAAAAGGGACGCCACAAAAGATAGCGTAAACCTAGCGTTGATTCTTGAAGCCCTGATCAGACGGGAATAAACCACTCTATTAATCCACCAAATTGAGTAACTACCCCAGTTTCCCAGCGATCCGAGGAAAAAGGAACGCCTTTTTGGGATTGACATTTTTAAGTAAATCCTCACTGCGGTTGTGGCGAAGAAGATATAGCCCAGGGAATAAAATGACATCAAACAAGTACACAAAAAGGACAGAGAACCCGCAGCACAACTCGGGGAAGCTGTGATTGATGACCAGGTTGAGGGACGTGGCAGGTGTAAGAAACAGAGGTGGTCAAAAGGAACATTCACGTGAACAAAACATACTCACAGAACAACCAGGGACACAGCCACCCAAAAGGTGCGCTACAGCAACTAGGTCCTCCACTAGAAAAGGTTACAATAAGGGTAGTCCATTTTAAGTAGGGGAACCCTCCCAACCAAAAAAAGGGTGAGAGGTCAGGCATCTAGCTGGGGGACCTAGGTAATCATTCGTCCACTCTCAGCAGTCAATCTGTCAAACAGCACCGATGGACAAAATCATTCCCAAGTTGAAAAGGAGTGGGGAGGTGCGGCAAAAAAAAAACTCCAATGAGTAGGAGCTCCTCTTTGCTGGGCTTCGCAAGCGACTCCGTCGCTGGTGGAACCGCGAGCGGCGTCGCCGGCGCTGGCCAAACGCGTGGGCCTTCCACAAGAGCTGGCCCTGGCACGAAGACCTCAGAGCCAACACCGACATGCTGCGAACAATAACTCGGTTGCTTTCTGCTCCCCTGCTAAAAGTTTGACTTTTAGTGGTTTAGCGGAAAACCCATTAGTTGGCAAAAAGTTAAAGTCCTGACAGCCAAGCAAGACGCACCAAAGAAGATAGGGGGGCAAGGGTATTTGAGGAGATGTTTGTTCGTTTATCATGGCAGAATTTGGTTTAAGAGTACCCCCCAGACCCTGACCCCGTCTCCACGCTTTGCCAGCCTTTCAAAGGGACTTCCCGGTTGCGGGTTTTGGGCCTTTGTTGCATGCCACGTGGTACGCGAGGGGAATCCCAATGGTGGCCAAAAAAAGGGAAATCAACGGGCCAAAAGGTCGATTCGCTTTGGTGGCAAGTCAGTGATTGAGCCGGAAGAAAAATATCTCGGATCCGCAAAATGAATCACTCAAAAATCCCTCACCCCTGACTAGCACTCCAGATTCTTACCTTTCTTAATCATGGCTAACTCTCGATCAGACTTCTTCGGGGGAGTTGGACGAAGTGGACAACGTGCCGGAAGAATTGAGCAGTTCAAAATGGGGAACGCCTAATTAATCCTGATCCGCAATGCGTCGGACACAACAACGAAAGAAACCGTTTTCGTCTTGCAATGATTCTAACTTTGAACCCACAAACAGGGGCACTCCCCCCCAAAAAACACACACACATACAAAACAACAAAAACAAAACATATTTTACCTGAATGGGATCCCCGGATCCTGGAGGACTATTTTTCCTCCAACAACCATCTAAATCAGACTCCATGTTCTCTGTTGCCTTTAGCGATCTGAATCAACGTCTGACCTTTGGGAGCTTGACTAGAAGAACACATGGACCGAAAAGGGAAACGCAAAAGCTTACGCTCCCAAAAGCAAACATGGAACCTGCGCAGAAACCGACCAGTTCCCGAAAGACAAGAAAAGGGGACCTCTGTGCAGGTTGCCAGTGTGTTTGCTTTGGGAGGGTACCTCGGCGTTGACCAACTGAATTGCTTTTGGGACGAATCCGCGCGCCTCCCGGGGCTGGGCCTGCCGGACACTTCAGAAGCTCGTGCGGAGCCAACCCCAAACTCGAATGAGCCAGGCTCATATTCGGTCTCCAGACATCTGGGTGAATAATATTTCACCCACCTGCAAATAAGGTGGTTGGGGAGCTATTCCCCGCATAAACCACCATTTGGGGCTATAATTCACCCACAGACATGGGATGTTAGTAAGTCCGTCCCATGCCTCTCTGCTGTAGATGACTGCCCAGCCCTTCCACTTCCGAAGGACCCCCAACTTCGTTTCTCTTTGAACCGCGAGCGAAATTATGCGCAACAGGGAAGAACCACAGCCTCGTAGCATGCGTTGATGACCTTCTGAGTGGACGAACCTCGTGCCCTAGGGCCCGAAAGACGTTCAAGGCTTTGGGTCATAACCCCGAACATTGTCCCTGCGAACACGTTTTATCAGTTTGATCCTTGTCACTAAACTTCACAACCCTGGGTGTGGTAGCAAACCACTGTGTTGCTTGCAGCCCCCTTCTAAAAAAGAACAGAGCCAAACAAGCAAAAAGGTCGAACACTTGACAAAAACTGTGAAATAAATACAAGCGCCCCTGGATGTGCAACGTGCATGCCGTCTTCTTTACATCCATGTTGTGAGTAGATTGGTCACCAAGGTATGCACATGTTGCTTTGCCATTAAACTGGTCTTCCCCAAGAAAGTCTACAGTCCAGAAACTCAGGAAGTGAGTGGCTGGGATTCGTCTCAACCGAAAAACACGGCTCCTTCGCGTCATCTTCAGCGCTGGCATCCAACCTGGGCTAAAAGTGCTTCGCTCCGCGAAGCAAAAGCACACACACACACACACACCGCTTTTCTGTTTTGGGGGGGAGGGGGGGTGGGGAATTGGACCCCATCCAACGTGTACAGGCAAACATTCTACGAGGTACTCTTGAAGGGTGCACATCTTGCAGCTGTACTACTGTACATTATGTTTAAGAAAAAGTGGAGGCTCGCACCCAAAGATTGCCATGATTCACGATAGCCTACACAAATCTTCATCTCATCTTATCATCGATAATAACTTGTACCTACTAACTTCCTGCACACAACTTGCTACATAACTTACACAAATTCATCCCATCATAGCTACCAACAGGCACACACCTCATCACTAATATTTCACCTCATGACTAAGTATAGCAACACACATTTTGATACCTGATAAATATTGCAGCGAATATTCTTACAGTCACAACGCACATCAGCAGCCACTTCTTACAGCCAACGACGTGCAGCGCACTTCATAACGACTTCCACACAACATTAGATCCATCTTTCTATCAACAATAGCTACAGCGGGACGTTAGATGGATATGTGTCATAGAGGGACCCAAGCATGGTGGCATGTTTGTGGTTCTCCATTTAGCCAAACCCAAAAAGAAATGGGTACCCTGAACAAGCATATTTCGGACCATCGGTCCAAAAGAATCGGCACACTTCCTGGCAACCGATTTTACAGGTTGAAACTCTACAGAAAAAACTCACCCACTGAACAAAACGAAGAAGAGAACAAGCCACAGGAACATCCGACTAAAAAACAAACAATCAGAACCACAAAATGGACGACCCTTTTTGAACCCAGACCCACCCACAGGAAAAACATCATTCACCGGACGGGCCAACGAACACCAATGCCGAACTGCAGCTCTGAACCCAACGCGCTCGCCACCCGCCCTCTCGCCCTTCCTGGGCTTCCGGGCAAGTCGAAGTCGATGGAGTCTTCCGCCGCGGTATCGTAGCCTGCACCCGAAAAAGCGCCCGTTTTGTGAAAGCGACATGAGGCTTCCCCACCCCTGGGGTTGGGTTCTTTCTTTCCTGAAACTTGGGGGGTTCGCTTTTTTGGGGTGGGCAGTTCTTTACCGAAAGCTTGGGGGAACACAGATATTTTTTGAGGGTTCGCCTATTTTGAGACAAACCCAGGTTGGTTGGAAGGAAGTCCGAACGAAAACCAACCGTGTTTGGGGTCTTCCTATTTGACGCATATCCATATGAACCCACGGCCGTGTTGGGTGCTGTCCGGAGCTGGTTTCCAAATATGTCAAACCATAGTTTAAAGTAAGTTCGGCAATCAAAAAGGAATTGGAAGTGGGAGCACCATCAGTGGAAAATGGAAACCGTGAGGATGACCAGGAAAAACCCTTGACAGGAAAATGGCGGAACTCATCCATCTCGGATCCGAGCATTAATTTCTTTGGATCCAATAATTTTCACTTTTCGGCGGCCCCTTTCAATAGGAAGCCGCTGATTGAACCTTCCTTGGTCCTTTCAAAGGGCTGAAGGGTTTGAAGGCCCGGTTGCTTCTCCTCTCAGAGCTGCCCTTGAGTCACGGATCCACATCCCGTGAAGTGGCTAGGCCGGACATGGCACAGCCACTTTGCTTGATTCAACTTTGTACCCGGACTTCCCGTCAGATGGGACAAGCAAAGGAAAACGGGACGCGGGCCGATCTCAAGGCTTGGGCCCAGGCCAATGTCCGAAGGCTCTGTCTTGACCCGGCCTGAGCGCCGAAATGTTTGCAGGGCCGGTTTGCAGGGTTTACCCAACTTGCTCCCCCCACGGTTTGCTTTTTTCCATGCAAATCAGAGCTTGGGTCTGATTTTGGGAACGGGGGGGGATTGGATTGTCTGATGGCTCCTTTTGGACGCATGAACCATTGCTTCACCCAAGTGTAGCATCGATGGTCTCGGCGACCCTTATGTTTCTTTGGAAAAGGTAAAAGTTCGTTCTACGTGGAAATTTGCTGGCAGAGGGGGGGGTAGGCGAGGTACGCAGCTTCCGGAAGCTTGCAGTCTTTCTGGCTTCTGTCAGAAACAACCAGTTTGGACATAGTGTAACCATCGCTGTGAACGGACTTGGGCGCACTTTGTGTCACGCGCACACACGCGCACCCCCCCCCCCTTCAGGAAAGAAACCCCAAGAATGTTGCTTCAAAATGTGTCTTTTAAAAACATGCGAACAAGTGCAGCGAGGCTCTCAGAATGGATACGGACCCCCTTCCCATGCCCCATGCATCTGGGCAAATTATTCATTGGACAAGTCGGAGCCCCTACCAAAGAACGCGCTGGCTCGCCGTACCTCGGTCGAGCTCGTTGCAATTGGCCTATACGTACATTCATTAGTCAGCGACGTCAGGGTTCCGCTGTCGACTACCCCAAAGTCGACTTGAACCCAGGGGTGGTTGATTTCCCCAACAGGGAAACCCCTGGGTTTAAGTCTTCCCTGAGCGACGTGGTTTTGGGAGACTGGCGCTCAGCGCTGAGCCTCGCCTGGCAGCTCCGTCCTCAAGGCCGAGGGCTCCGTCTTGCTGCGAGCCACGCCTGGTATGCTGGCCGGGTGACCCAACAGCCATGCGTCGAGCTGTTGTGCAAGATGTCCTTGAAGGATTCCCCTGAAGATTTCCCTTGAATGGTCTCTCCTCGGGGAAAAAAACAACAATCCCCGTGGAAGATTCTCTTGACCCACAAAAGCGACCTCGCCGGCTCCCGGCGTTTCTGCGCCCCTCAACGCGCTCGAAAAACCAGGTAGTTCATGGGCTTCAGTTCTTTGGGACCGAATGCATCAAGATGTTTTCTTCAAATGCCACGGTGTGAAAACAAGGCGCTCAAAAAAACTCATGGGGACCTTGGTAGAGAAACCTCAGGCCCAAGACTGTTTTGGGCGTCTCCATTTGTCACGGTACTGCTTTTTGTGTGTTCGATGGTCCACCAGTTGAGCGACGCACCTTCAAACAGGTTCAACAATGGTACCCGCAAGCGAAAGACACACACCCCAAAACCATTGAGTTTGGGTTCTATCATGCTAACGGCTTGCCCTAGCTAGTCTTCCATTTGCTTAAGCCCCCGGATTCTTGATGTTCTTGTTTATTTTTTCAAAAAAGAAAGAGCACCGAAATCCTCTAGTGAGATTTCAATTCCCTTTAAGACCAACAGGGGAGTAAAAATCCACACAAATACATTTCAGCCACTGGAAGTCGTGAAGCCCAGCAGCCCCAGCTACGAACATGGCCCGGATCCGAAGCAAATCCGTGTCGCGCGCCCACCTCGACCCTGGAAGATCTCTTGACCTGGCACCAGGATTCCCCGGGCGCAAAAGAATGGGCAACCAGTTTTTAACCAGTGATGCTGGCAGAAAAAGAGAAACAACAAAAAACGAATCCCTTTTTGGGTTGATCTCTTTTTCTGCCCAAAGGGACCTGGAACATAGGGTGATCGCATTTCGGGGCCAGAAACATGGAGCCAGATGGGAAATCCAACATGTCAAAAGGTCGGCTTTGGACTATGCTTAATGGGAAGCATGGTGCTGAACAACTTCGGGCAGGCTTTCTTACAGACCTTTGGGCTACGGACCTAATATGGTATTTTGTGTGGCAAGATTCGTTAGTTCCGCCACCCCCGCCGCCCCCCCCCCCCCCACCCCACCCCCCCCCCAGATGAGGCGTAGAGAAATTCAGACAATCTTGCCCCCACCTCATTTGCCACAACGTCGTTCATGGATGCTTCAATACCTGCTATGCTAGGAAAATATTCGGCAAGACGCAGGTTTGGTACCACATGCAACCATCGACTTGGACTACCAAGCCATTGCCAATTTTGCCAAGACTGAATAATTTCGATTGCAGGGCTTTTTCTACTCTCCAGCTGAACGCTACCCACGACAAATGGGCTTCAGTTTCCTTTTGCACGGTTTCCTTTTGCACTGGTGGTGGGAAAGGTAGTGTTTGTCCCCCAGAAATAAGTGCACGTCCTCTTGGTTCCATTTAAACCAACCACAAGGGTTCCGGGAATGAAAGACCCTGACATGGAGGGTTGCTCAAACATAATGTCAAGTTATTCCCACAAGAATCTCGGCTCAAAAAACGAGACGGTCACACGGTGATGCAAAAACATGCGAAAACCCGCAGCGCCTGCATTCTGAGAAGCCGGGCTCCGTATGCCCACTCGACCTGTCCATCTGCCCTGGCCTGCCCAATAATCTCGGACCTCGCATCAAAGGTGCGTGGAGCTATGCATCGCGTGGCTTGCGGCACATGATGTTCAAGTGACCCCCGTGACGGGCTCGTGAATCTGTCCGAAACGAACACTATCGCCAACGCCGCTGCCGTATGAGGGTGCTCCAAGTACTCGCGCTGGCCGTTGGAAGCCTAGAGCTTTGAAGGATGCCATCACGTCAGCCAGCAAAGGTGGACGATATTCACCTCATTCTCGGCGTTGAGAAGCGCATCATCAATCAAGAGCAGGCCCTACCGTGGACAAGCCCAGTTCGAGGTAGGTCCAGCTATCACTAAATAAGGACAACCACTGAAAGTTGAAATGAACAGACTTTGGCTTTGAGCACCCCCTCTCTTTGCGCAAAAATTGTCGCCTTGTCAGGTTCCGGTAGAAGGATGAATCCAAAAACCACGTGCTTTACCGGGATTCGCATCATCGACAATCAAAGGGTGCTCAACTAGGTCCTCCAGTAGAGTGGTTAGAACGTATATATATATATATATATATACTAGGGGAACCCTCCCCCAAAAAATAAACGGTGAAAGGGCACTACTGGGGAACCTAGTTAAGCATCTGATGGAAGGGAACTGCCCCAAACAAGTCCCAGGCACCCGACTCCCCACCGCGACTTTCCGCCGCTCGCGGCTCGCGGCGAGCGCCTCGGCGGTGGGAGCTGAGGCCCTCCATCAGCATCTGCCGGAGCCGCAGGTTCACTGGGCCCTTGCCGGACCTAGGGACTCGACCCGACGGCGTTCAAATGGCCAGGCGTTTCTCAAAATCCAAATTCCGTAGCCCCAGTGAACGGGACCCAATCCAACCACTAAAATGGGTGGTGAATTCACCTACCAACCAAAATGGCACCGTTGGCTTTGAACCATGGCCAAATTTGAGCCCTTTGGCATCAGCAGAACATGATGAAGATGATGGCAATGAGAAGAAAATCACGAAACATGAAGTGGTATTTATGGCCACTAAGGGGTGCTTGAAAATGGTGGCCAGGCACCAGGCTGCAGTAGCAGTAGCTCCCTCTGGCTGGTGAGTCTCGGGGTGGGACCTGGGGATTGATGAATATTCCCTTCGCCCCTCTGGGTGAATTAGAGGATTTCACCAACCTGAAACAAGGCGGTTGGGGGGCTATTCCCCACATAAACCACCATTTGGTGTGAGGTCGTGTGAGGTCGCTATAATTCACCCAGGACCAGGCATAACTTTCCCCGTTTCGCGGGAATTACCATCCTTTTTAATGGCTTCCCCCAATCATCACATGTAAAGGACCCATTGATCACCCCCCTGTCGCGGGATTGAAACGGAAAGCCACGGAAACCGCCCGTGTGAGTCCCTTCGTGGGATTCCCATCTATGTGACTACTCCCAATGTTTTTCACTATGCCCACGAAAGGGGATTCCCTTGGTATCACTCAGTGGAAGCACCACTCACCATGTGGAACCTCGGAACCATGATTTCCACAGGCCCTGACGGAAAAAACAAAAAACAAAAAAAACAAAAACGAAAAGGTGAGACCAACAGATCGTTTCGTTTTGGACAGGTCCATGCTTTTCTGCTTTTCCCCGGGCTCGGGTGGTTGGAGTTCCCGCCTCCCCACAGTTTTTGCCATGGAAATTGTCCATGGCCTCGCACTATCTGAGGAGATTCCCTTGGCCATTCCGTTGGGCGTTTGGGCTCAGGTTCCAAAGAAACCACGGGGTTTCCCCCACGTTTCTTGGGGCGGAAGGCTCCACCGATATCCAGACAACCGATTTCGAGACAACGATACGCCCAGCAGGCATCAAGGAGGAAAACGCGGCAGATGCCCCGCAGGGTTGATTCTGTTAAATTATTTGACCTGAAAGAAGGAATAAACCCAAGGAATACGAGGGTGTCGTTCTTGACCGCACCGCGTTTTGGGTGGTCTCAAAAGGAAACCCAAAAACAAATCCAGCATCTGTTGGGGTCCCCCCTATGTTGAGACACACCCATGCTGTGAGCACTTTGTTCTCACAACACAGCCGTAGAACCGTGGCTTAGCATAGCCCAAATTGAAAACCAACCAAACTGGTGGTCCATTGCCAAGTGGGAGACCTCACAATCCTGAATCGTAGCGGCGTCTAATGTAGACTTTGAATCAGAATCAAGATCCGGCAGTTCTAGCAAGTAGTTCCTGGGTCAATAAATTCGTCAACCCAATAATTTTATTTAAGGGAAATCCAGTCACGATTCCCTTTGCCCAGGACCGTCACATTGCCTTGGTCATTGAAACAAAAGCTTGGCAACTTGCCCGGCCGGATCAAGCCAGTCAAGGGGCCATCCGAGTAGGAAAATATGACGTTTCTCAATAATGCCCTTTTGTGGTTGCCTAGATAGCCAAGTTGCTGCTTTTTTCAGTCACTGTTGCTGGTTCTTGGAGTAAAGTGCATGGAACAAAAAAACAGCAACTGGCGATCCAGGTGTTTTCTAACTGGAAGCCAAGACAAACACCGAAGCCCCCATTCGCTGTCCCCAACATCCGCACAGCCGCCGAAAGGAATGGCGAGCCGTCGAGCGAGCCGGGTCTGGGCTAACCCCCCTCCCATTCCATTTCACATTGGCAGATCCTCGAGTTCAACATCATGTCCAAAAACAAATTACCCTCCCACCAACTAACATGGAAGTGCAAAAAGGCCCTTTCCAAGAGGAACGTAGTCTTTCTACAGGCTGTGCACAAACCCATGTTAGCTGGTGGGAGGCAAGTCAAAGACCCAACCTGACGAACCCGGGGAAGAAAACACCACACTGCCGATTGCCTCCAGGCTGACATGGTTTGAAAAAGGAAAGCTTTACACCTGGATGACACGAGGAAGTGTTGTTTTCTTGGCATGGAAACCCGCAGGAATTTCGGTACGCCCAATCCAATACAATCGAGTTTCCTTTAGAATTTCTGTAGTTGCGTTCTTACATATCCCTATTTGAGTTCCATCTTGGATTTACCCTACTACAACTGTTACAGCCCAAAGGGGCCATTGTTTTCTGAGCTTGACCACTTCACTGGGCCTTCCATTTCAGCTTAAGTCCTCAAACAACAAGTACAGAAATAGATTCCCTTTTGAAGCCACAGGTGAAAATTACACATCTATTTGCTTGGAGGCGTTTGGCTTTGGAAGCCTAGAAGGAGAACCACCATTTTCGTGAGTCCCCCAAAAGAAGGACAACCCCCACATGTTCATTTCAGCACATGGAAGCTGGCCAAGTCCCGCCTCTCCAAGAGCTCCCGGAGCTCGTCGCAGTGGCCCGAAGCCATCTGCACCTTGCAGCGCATGGAGGAACCACCGGACGGGGGAGAAGCCAACTGGATTTGGTGTCAAACAGAGTGCCGGGTCTTGTCCTTTCTGGGTTCTTGGCAGGGAATCCATTTCGGGGGTGCGAGAATGCAGCGACGTGTCAGGGAGGCCCTGTGTTCAGCTGCTCAGAGAATGAGGAAATGACCCAAACTGAACACAACTGAACCAGCTTATTGATGGTTACCCAGGGGATGCCCTTCTGGTCCATTTCCCCAGTCCTTTCGATTCCCTATATAGACAACACCAGCTGAGAGCTGCTGGGGGGTTCGCGAGTGATTTTCGTTGAATAAACGCCTTTGAGCTAGCCGCTGCGGGGCATGGAAACAACTGTTGGCAGGTGTGTTCGAACAGGTGTTGTCCGCTCCCGAACAAAGCTTTGTCATTTCCTCAACGCTGACATTTTCCAATCCAGCCTCGTTCAGAGAAAAACCAATAAGAAAAGAAAGGAACAGAGAATTATCGATAAATGTTCTCCTCGCCCACCGGCTGCGCCGGCTCAAGTGGTAAAACAAAACAAACTAATCTCTTAGCGCCATTGACTGAGGTTCTGTGCTAGCGGGCTTTGGGTGTCTTGAAAATGAGCAACCCGGATCCCCGGCACGCATTTCAAAGCAACCCTAAGTACCTCAACCAAAAAGACACTCGCATACCAAGGGAGTTCCTTGGAAAGGTCTTACTTTTGGTTTAGGTGGTTCCTAAAATGGCCGGGGGTCAAAGTAAATCAATCAGCGCAGCATTTAGGTGGGGATGTATGTCCACCAACCATTTGGGAGGGTGTTCTCCATTGAAAACCATAGCCATATGGCTGTGGGTGAAAACCAATGAAATCCCAATTTGGGGTAGGTGAATTCACCACCCATTTTAGAACCGATTTTAGTGGTTGGATTGGGATGTTCACTCGGGGGCTAACCGATTTGGATTTTGACCCGTGGCCATATCTTTGCGAAGACCGTGGTGTTCGCCCTGAAGCCTGGAAAGGCCAAGGGCATCGATTCCGCGAGCTTTCATAGAGCTCCGCACTTCATAGACCCCCCTCTGCGTTTCCCTCCGGATCCTGTTTCGCAAGAGGCCAACCCCCCCAAACAAACATGGCACCACCAACAGGACCCACCAACAGAAACCAAAACCGTTTTGGGGCATTTGTCCCCGGAAAAAACGGGCCCTTTCTTTGGGTTTTTGGTGGGGGGGACCGCACTTTTCCCCGGTTTCCTTTCGAAGGCTAAGACCTCTGAGCCCTTCACGTCCAGCGTGCTGATGGCGCTGCTCACCTGCGAAAACGGGTTACGGGCCACCATTTTTTTTGCCGGGCCCTGGTCGATGCCAAAACCGGGATCCGGGAGGGGGGGCGGGAACACCGGGGGGGGAAACAGGCACTCGGTGTTGAACAGAAATCCCTTTCTTTTCAAAACAAAATGGGAAGAACCAGGAAAAACATTTGCTGGGGGTGGTCGGGGGTCGGGGTTGGTGTTCAAAAAAAAACGGGACATCGCCGCCAAAAGGACCCGTTGGTCTCCAGGTCCTTGGAAGTGGATTTGGCATTTTGCCCCATGTCCGAGTTGGCCACCGCTGGTGGCTGCCAAAATGTGTAGAGCCCCCCCCTGTACCTTAGGATACCAATCAGGGTCGTTGACACTATCACGGTGCACGGGTTCTCAGAGCCAATCACAGAAAGTGGGTAACCTCAAATCATAGATCCCACAGTCCATGCAACCTTTCTGATAGGGAACCCCTTGGTCCATCGCCCAAAAGGACACTCTCAACAGGTACACATACCACTATGAACACGCATGTCAAAAGCTCAGCCCCGTTTAGAAACAGGTGGTCGCCTAGGACCTTAACAACATGTCCGTGAAAGAACCCTAAGTCAAAAAGAGTTTCTGATGGTGTTTGGGGGGGGGGGGGGCAAGGGACATCGTTCCGTGCGATTGAGAGCCACGCTTGGGGAACCTGCATTAAGTTTCAGGGAACTTGGGCTTGTAGACATCAAGAGCCAGGGACTGCCTTCTAGAGCCGGCTGGTCAAGCCAATGATCTACTCCCTTGGTTGGTCAAAGGCCAAGGGAACCAAGCCATGATTCAGGCACCCTCCACACCACCCCCATGCCTGGAGGATGTAACCTGAGCACGCAACTTTCAGGCTCACAACCAGGGTAATGCGTCAAATACAAAAACACCCCACCCCCTTCCCCCCTTCCCTTCCCCCAAACAAAAAGGAACCTGTCCTTATCGTTTTGCTTCAAACTAGCAAAACGATAAGGGTAGCCCCAATCAAAAGCCACACGCCCAGAGAATAAGGGTGGCCTTGAAATGCTCATGAACTGCAATGGCAAAGGGCACCACGTGTCAACCACATCAGCAATGAAGCGAACCAAATCAAACAGTTGGAACACCTGAGTGGATTGGCCTAGCAGAAGGCCAAACCTGCTGTTGCCCACTGGAATGGTCTTCCCAAGGAAGCGTCCGAACAAATCAGGAAGTGAGCGACTAATTCACCCAGGCTCTAAAGGCAGGAAGCCTTCAATGTCCATCCCAAACACGAACCCCTCCCCTATCTGAGAAAGAGCCATCTGAAGATACACAAAGCTACTTGTTTTCCCGACGGCATGGGACAAACATGGTGCGTTTTCTGGCTGCGGTTGAAACTCCAAAGCCCACCAATCATTTCTGACCAAACTTTTTGGTTTTTTTTTGGCGGGTCCTCTTTTCTGCGGGT
The DNA here is from genome assembly GCA_963377175.1 of Effrenium voratum. Lineage (NCBI taxonomy): Eukaryota > Dinophyceae > Suessiales > Symbiodiniaceae > Effrenium > Effrenium voratum. Next base: position 1,406,962 of record CAUJNA010003760.1, on the reverse strand, counting down.
TGGCTTACAGGGCAATCAAACTGGAAACAGTGAAAACCATATCATGTTCGGTCCCCCTACCCAATGCCAACTGGCCCGGTGCATGAAACATCCTGACACCCCTGCCCCATTGCTCATTTGCGCTTCGACCGAACTCCAGCCAAACCTAGACTTCCCCCCCAGGCTCGCTGAAACAATCCCTGCCAGTTTTTCCGGCGACTTGAAGACACCCCCAAATTTGATCGCAGCCCCCAAACCATTGAAAGACACAATCAAATTTGACGGCCCCCCCTCAAACCAAACAAATCTCAAGACACCCCTAAACTTGGTTTCCCCCCCCCAAAAAAAAGAAAGGAGAAAAGAGGAAAAACAAAAAACATGCAAAACGAAAAAAAACTCAAGACGCGCCTAAACTTGGTTCCCCCCCAAAAGAAAAACAAAAAAAAGAAAGGAGAAAAGAGATAAAAGCCGCAAAACGAACAAAGTCTCAAGACACCCCAAAATCTGAGTGCCCCCGCCCCCCCCCCCAAAAAAAAACACAAGAAGAAAAGCGAAATCGGAGCGAGGGGCTCACCGGCATCCCGCCGGTGCCCTCGCTGAGCAGCCCCTGCGGCGCGCAGAGCTGCAGCGTCAAGGCATCGCCTCTGGCATCCGTCAGACCCAGCCGCCGAAATTCGAAGCGGGGGGTCCCGGGAAGCGGCCGAGAGACGGTTGCTCTTTTTGTTACCTTCTAACTCGGTTGCTTTCTGCGAAGCCCTGCTAAAAGATTAACTTTTAGTGGTTTAATACGGAAAACCCATCAGTTGGCAAAAAAAAAGTCCTAACATTTTGCTATGAACTTTAATTAGGGTCCCTTTGGTGGACATCATTTAGGGTTTAGGGTTCATGTCTAATCAATCTTGAGGTGGTTCCCTAGTAAAACTCATGGTCATGTTGTTACCCTCTATTTCAGCTCCTATTGCGATGAACAATGCTTTTCATAGGGACCCAAACACAAAAAAATGAACTCCGCCACAAAAGCCACCCAAGGAAGCACGTCAACGCACGGCCCCTATTGGGGGATCGCCGAGCTCCCTATCTTTCTACTTCCAATTTGAAGGCATCACCCAGAAAGAAGCTCTTCTGAAATTGGCCCAAAAGCGCAGGGATGCGCCCAAACCAAGACACAAAGGAGGAAAATCACGCCCTTGGCTTTCCCTCTAAACACCTGGCTTCCCACGATCGCGACCCAAACAAACCTTCCGCGTGGCTTCCCGATGCAACGGGACAAGGGCCAGCCAGCTCCACTGTGTCCATCCAAATGATTCCCCGTGTTTCTGAAGCGGCCGTAGTTGACATCTGCGCTACTTCCTTCACCTACATTGTTTCCACTGCTGACTGGCCTGCCACCCCTGAAGCCCGTGCGCTTCGTGCGAATAAACCTAGATATAGTGAGTAGCGCAGATGCCAACAACGGCCGCTTAAGGAAAAAAACTGAGAATCATTACCGGACGGAGCTACACACAGTGGAACTGGCCCTTGTCCCATGTGTTTCGGGGAAGATAGGGCCACTTCCGGCAATGTTCAGAGCAGTTACACCCGTGGACAAGACACAAAACCATCTGGAATCAGAAAGGTTTCTCTGGAAAAAGGCTAGAGCTTGGATTTGTTTGTGTAATTCCAGGGTGTACAAAGGTCCTGGGTCAAGCAGCTTCTTCTGCGCCATTTCTTTTGGCGCGCGGCCTTCTTTTGTCAATTGGCCCAACCGCAGGGGACGGCAAACAGGGCCTGAGATGTTTTTTTCACATTTCGCCAAGCTGAACAGATTCGCCGAGACTTTTCTGAGGCAGAAAAGGGACGAATATCAAGCACTCGCTGGTTGACAGAAGTTGAGCCCCTTTTGCTATTTTTTTTCTCAGGTTTGCAGTCCATCCCCAAGTTCAGCAGCCCAGCCTCCAAGAAATCCAATCCAGTCACCCAGCTCCAGCCGTCCACTTCTCGGCCATCTGGCCCCCCTTGTCCATTCTCGATGGGTGGCTGAACATTTTGGACAGAACACCGCTACACGGATGTTATGGCCGCTGCAAGGAAACCCAGAACCCCATAGCCTTTGAGCGCCTTTGATTGCTCAGCCCCGAATTCCCCCTGAGCCGGATGGATGCTAGTTTTCATGTGTCCCCGATGTCGGTGGATGTCGAAGGGCACAACATCCCATAGGGTGTTGCCAATTTCTTGTCGCGTAGCTATCGTGTAGCTATCTACCTCGAAATGGGTGATTTGCCCTTTGGTTCTCTTTGGCGGCCACAAGAAGCGTACCCTCTTTCCAAATAAAGTGGACCATGTCGGCAGAGAAAAGCTTAAGCCACCTCCATGATTGGAAAGAGAGTACCCCTCTACACTTCGGGAGTCAACATGAGTCTTGGGAATGCCTCAGGACTGGTCCAAAACCGCGCCTCCGTCCGTGGAATCGCTGGCGAGCACCTCGTAGAGACACCACCTGGCGCAAGAGCGGCCAAAACCCTACTGGGTCTGGATAGGGAATGCTGTTCTTGTTCAAAATAGCGCTACCCATGCATGCCCTTTCGGCGTCCTTTTACACATAACTATGGGTTTTGTGCCCCTTTTGGAAATTGCCGATCGCCCCCTTTGGTTTCCATTTGGTTGGACATTTGAAATCGCAGCTGAGGAAACAGGACTCCAACTTGACTGGCGTATCTCTTAAAGACATCGCACAGGTCGAAAGTCGAAAGTTGGCGTGGAAAGGAAGCCAAAAGCATCCAACTGTCTACCCCCAAGGTTTGATGTTGGGTCAGTTGATTCTACCCATGCTCAAAGCAAACTGACAAAGGGGATGTCTGGCCGGTTTTGCACCGTCCCATTATTCTTCCCCGAACCAAAAAAGAAGCGCAGCTTCCATCTGGGCGGCGCCCAAATCCCCATCGCTAAAGGCTTCACTTTTGGTGGTTGCTGGAAACCACTGAAGCTTCATCCGTCCTCAGATCCCCTGCTAAAAGTGACCGACGTTTAATGGGCGAACTGGACACCCAACCACCTATACGACCACCCAAAATCACCTAAAACCACCTAAAACCACCCAACACCCCTAAAATCGACTAAAACCGACTATTCAACACCACCTAAAATCGAGTAAAACCAACTCAAACCAACTCAAACCCCGAGGTTTTCGAATGGCCGGGGACCGCTCTCAGATCCGCTCGCGTCCCGACGCCTTCGCTGCAGGGCGGCTGCGTCCGGGCCGAGCACCAGCGCCAGACCTGGCGAGTCAACGTCGAGCTGCCGTGGCCGCCGTGGCCGTCGATCCGTCGATCTAACTCAGAGGCCCGGTGGATTTCCATGGGGAAAAAGGGGCATCCATTTTTTGTGGGCTTTTGTTTGGCTGAGCTTCTTGGGTGGCTGAGTTTAAAGGAATCGGAAACCTTCCCCCACAAAAAAAAGAGAGAAAAAAGGGCGGATTCGATTGGGCAACTGGGATTTGGGCTTCTTTTGTTTTTGAGAACGCTTGTTGGGGAACCAACAGCTTAGAAAGGAACCAAGAGGACACCGACCAAGCAGCTTTTGTTGGCTGTTCTGATTTTGTAGGCTTGAAAAAAGTGGAACAAAGAGGAAACTGACGATTTTGGGTGGCACCCTTAAAAAAAAACGCATCCTGTAAGGGTTATTTCAAAATTATTTTCTCTACCACAAGAGGGTTCCCCCTCAAAAAAACAAAAAACACCGTTTGAGAACACCCTTCCCTTTGCCGATATGACTTCACCATAGCAACATAGAGAGCACAACTGATGGATGTTCCTGATATATCCCATCTTGATCTCCCAATCCCCTGTAGAATAATGCCCATTGTCATTTGAAACCGGGAGTGTTTCAGAGTCCCTGGAAGAACAAGGTAGGGACAACAACCAGTTGGATAGGTCTACTTGAGACCACGCTCAGGGACAACGGACAGGCATGTGATCAATGAAACAATGCGACGCAGCAGGGTGTGCAGTTTAACATCTGCCTGTGCAGCTGTAAAGGCAACACGCCCCAAAATGCTCTTAATTGGGTGGTAAACAAATCTGGAAAATCATAAGCTTATGCGCGCAGAAAGAATCCGCCAGGTTGACAAATTCAGGGTCTGCATCAATCAGGTCAACAAAAGGAAACTCTTCTGACTTCCTTCAGGGGAAAAAGACTAGTTCTCGCTGAAGTCGGGGATCCTTCTGTCCAGACCACCGAACACCGTGTGTCAAAATAGGGCGGCCCTAAAAAATGTTGGTTTCCTTTAAGGTTCCATTTAAACCAACCGCAAGAAGGGCACACTCAAACCACATCAACCTTTTGGAACCTTGACGACAAGTACCCGCTTGTCAACAACCATGGAAGCGGACAGGCATTTCCAGCGGGATGTGTTTTTAGAGGGATGCCTATCATGGATATAGAAACCTTTGAAGCTACTCAAACTCAGCAGTTGATTCACCACTTCCCACCTAATTCTGACGGTCTCATTGGCAGCTCAAAAGGTAGCCTGGGCTCGATCCCTCCCGACAAACGTGGAATCTGACTCGGGGGTAGGACCTTGGAAGACCATTCTTCCTCTCAAAGGGAACCCTCTACATGGGCTCCATGTTACTTGATGTCATCTACCCGCCCAAAAAGAACAGATCACACCCTTCTGAAAACCCCCAAACAACCCAAGACTAACATATCTGGGTGCAAAGTTTTCTGGACCATTCTGGTGGATTCTGCCAACTCTTTTCTGGCAGGCAAGCTGGCGATCCCAAGCCTCATGTGCCATACCAAAAACCAGCCAGTTAGTGAGTGAGCAAATCGCTTCCTCCTAAATCACACCAAAAGGAACTCACTTTGAACCACCACTCATGATAAAACCAAACTATGGTATACGTACCCCAGGTAGGGATCTTGCGGATGGCCTTTGAATAGCCGATGTTTTTCTCTTCACGGTGAATTCCAAGCACCGGTTCTCAATTCCGCCAAAAAGAAGTCACCAGGAACTTTTAATGTTGACCCCACCTTGATGGCAGGAACGTGTTTAACAGAAGTTGACCCCACTTTTTCCGCACTGCGCTTATTAACAGGGTCCCGGTGTCCCTGGGTTTCGCGAAGACTCTTGGCGGTGCCCCCACGCCCCTAAAAAGAAGTTGCAGTATTATGGGGTCAGTACCAAATTGATCCAAACCAAATTGTTGGTTGTTGTTGGTTGTTGTTGGTTGTTGTTGGTGGTTGTTGGTGGTTGTTGGTGGTTGTTGTTGGTTGTTGTTGGTGGTTGTTGGTGGTCACTAAAGTTCAGCTCAAGAAAGTGCGTCGTGGGGGTCAAGCCAACGGCACCCCCTCGGCTTCCCGGCTTTGCGCACTTCGGCTGCGCCGAGCGGCTGCGAAGGCGCGCTGCTCCTTACGCCTCAAGGGTCCGGAACCTGCAAATTTGGGGTTTGGGTTGTGGTTTGGGGGTTAGCTGGGGGTCACTTTGTTGTGGGGTTTGGGGTTTGGGTTTGGTCTGGGGATTTGTGTAGTTGTTTTGGAAGTGCGAGTTTGGAACATTGTTTGTGTGCTTTTGTGGGGGCTGTGGGTGTTGGTGGGGATTGTGGGCTGTCGTGGGGCCTTGTGAATGTTGTGAGGGTGTGCGGGTTTTGCGGTTGTGGGCGGTTAGAGTTAGGGGGTGAAAACGCATCAGGTTGTCACCCGCGTGGACAAATGACCCTCTCTAAAAGCTTGGAATGCGTTCGATGTCTTCTCTTCCGGACTTCTCAGTTTACACAAACAATGCCTTTCTATCAGCAGACCCACGAATAATACGTAACGCACACACAGACCCATCCTGAAGTTTCTCGTTGGCAACAAAAGCAACGCTCAACAATCAAACATGATGGTGACGATCCCAAACAACAACTTATTTTGTCAGTGCTCTTCAACTATGAATGTGCTTGTTCTGTGCTTCAAATGTTCTTTGTGACACCCCCATTTAAAACAGGCAAAACTGGTGGTTGTCCTTCTGGTGTCCTTTTAGCACCACGCCACAAAGGCACCCTTCAAAAGCACACACGCCCACATGCGAAGTGGGGTGACTTAACATCCAGCGCTGCTCATGTCAAAGAGACATTCCCAGGGTTAGTTTCATGGTTGCCTCAAGCTGGCTTCTTCTACCTCCAGCCAAAGCACGAGCGAAAAGCCCCTGAGTAAGTGAAAACTTAGCGCAACATAGCGCAACCAGGGTCAACGTGGTCCGTCACAAAACTGAGACGAAACGCAAAGGATTCTTGCCTGTGGCATACACCTACCACTAGGTGCACTAAACAAACAACATGAAAGGCCGAGCAGGCAAAGATGAATCACGCATCGCAACGCCTTTTCAATTAGACTCGCCCTGCTTGCTTGGGTATGGGTCAAAAAAATGGAATCCCAAAATGTCACCCTGGCAAATGGAACCAAAGACTGGATTTCCTGTGGTTTGCCCTGGCTATTTTTGTTTTTGAGCCACACCCACTTGCTTGGTTGACGTTGGAAGGAAAGCAAAAATGTTCAAACTTTAGCAGTTCAGGGGTTGGATTTCAACCACTAAACCACAATAAGCAAAAATGTAAACATGTTTCCCATCAACAACCATGCTTCTTCCCCTCCCGTGCATCCAGGGCGCCAGTGATTCACCGAGATTCCCGCGAGCCAGAAACGTGCTCCCTCGCCAGCCAGCGGGGCTAAAGCTGCGAAGAGGTCGTTGACCTCGGTTGGTCCTTTTTCAAGGCCCCTTGCTTCCGTTTGTTGGGCCCCCGGCAAAAAAAAAAACTGTGTCCAGTGAAATCGATTCCCTTTAAAGACAAAAAACAAAAACAATAAACCTTCCTAACCAAATGGTCCCCTGGGGTTTGTCCAGGGTTGTGGGATCACTCGCGGTTTATCCAACCACTTCTGTGATACAAGGGAATCCTCTCTTTACAGGCGGGGTTAGTCTTTGAGAGGAAGGTCCTTTGGGGTTCGTCCCTTTCGTTTTGTCCTTTTGGGGTTGACCTTGCCTCTCCCTTTTCAAGCCTTCCAAAAATGGATTTCGGCTGCTAAACCAACCCTGGCACCCTTCAAGAAGGACACGCCCGTTGGTCTTTTCGGACCAGCTTGGGCCATACAGGGTTGGACACCAAAAGTCTTAGCGCCCTGCTCAAACGTCTTCCACTCACATCGGCAGCGCTCTCAGCAGTCAGCAAGGGACATGATCAAGGGTTCCACGCCTACAATGTCTTGACCCGAGTTAAATTTCTTGGGGAACACACTTCCAAGGCGGCTTCAGCAAGTACCTCTGGCCTGTGCATCTGTAAACATACGAGAATATGCTTGCGTGAAACTGGTCATGGATACAGAAGAACGGGGGACGTTGTCATTTTGGGCATGCGCGCGTTCCCTGGTCATGGATACGCTAGAATGCAAACCCCATCGTTTCGAGCATGCATGTGTTCTTGGGCAGGAAACAGAAGAATGGGGATGTTCTCACCTGGGGCATGTGCGCGTTCCTATCATGTTGGGCAGGTCGTGGTACTCCTTTCAACAAAACTCCGAAAAGTAATCAACCGGAAGCAACTCCTTCTGGGCAAAGTAAACATAATTTAAGTTACCCGAAAAACAGGGACAACAGGGACGTCCCAATTCGCCTGAGTCCCGAGTGACGTTGTTATACCCAGCTCCCTCAGGGGGTGAAAGTGGCTGGCTTGCAATTCCCGGTAGATTTGTGGGATTCCGGGGATGACCCTGGCCAAATTGGAGGAAGTGCGCCAACTTTCACACGTTGGGACTTGGTGCTAAATATTTTTTCTGCCACGAGAAGTCCGAGAAGCCTGTGATATACCATACATCGCTTGCCCAGCTCTTGCTCCTGTTGCAACGCCAAGCCGCGTCGTGGCCCCAGTGGTGCGACACGAACGTCTGCACCGGGCCTGGCCCGTACCTCGTGAAACGGAAGACGGTGCGACGTTGGGGCGGGGGCGACGCAAAAAGAGGGACGCCGCCCAAAGCGCTCCTCTGCACGTTGCTCTGTTTGGGATTTGGAGGGGTGTGCCAGGCATATCCTTCGACTCTTGTCGTTGGGGTTTGGTGTGCTTGTTGCATACCTGGAAAGCCCGGCGGTGCTGAATTTCTGCCGCTGATTGAAATTGCACTATTTTTCGCCGTTGCTGCCAAAAAACGCTTTTTGTCCCCCAAAACGCCGTCGTTTGATTGGCGAAAAACGCCGTTGGTAAAAATCAGTCAACCAGCTTGACCTTGCAAAAAGTCAGTTTCCCCCAAAAACGCCTGGAGGCAGAAATTTATGTTCCCAGACTCAAAAAGCAGTTTTCGTTCAAAAGGCGGAAATTTTACACCCCTTGGGATTCCCAGGTATGTCAGTGTCTTTTTTAGGGAAACCAATGAGAAAACGGCAATTGAAGGTCAGCCTATTTTAAGACACCCCCACGTATGTTTGTGGGGGAACCCTTCTCAGGTTGAGTAGGAGCTCCAAAAAACCACCCATAGGGGTTCCCCCCCATAAGACGAATGCGCAAGCCGCAACTGGCACTGGCATTCCTGGAAATCAGCCGGGGCCACGGGTGGCAAAAAGGTATGAAGATCTGGGCCTCCTTGCTTTGCTTCCTTTGTGGCCGCCCTCGGCTTCCGGTTTTAAGCTTACAGCCACCAACACTCAAAAGCCCGTGAACAGCGTGTTCAGAGCCTGTGGAACAAAGAAACTACTATACTTTTGTCAAAGAAACCCGCCTTCCCAACCCCTTAATCGTCCCGATGGATCGGGCGTTTTCCTCAAGTCCATCCTTCCCGGGGAGCCCAAAACGCCATGGCTTCGCCTGCTTCAGGGTTGCCCCCATGCGACGTGGACAAATTTAGACATTTGATCCCTAAGCAAAAAGGTTTCCCTATATGGGTGTGGGTCAAACCTAGGAACCCTAAATGGCTTGCCCTGGTAAATGGAAACAAGGACTACAACCTTCGTTCCTCTGGTGGTTTAACTTTGACCCATACCCATACTTCCTCCTGACACATCCTCTTTAAACTCGCCCAACAGGTGATCTTCAAAATCAAAGCCGGGAAGGAAGTCTGCCCTGGCAACTTGAGGGACACATCCAGCGTGAACCGCGCGAGCCCCAACTTTCTGCGAGTGGCAGCTCCGCGAGCGAACTTTGGGACAGCAAGGTGTCAGGCTTGATGATGTGCTCCACCGCGGAGGTCCTCAAACTGAAAAAACCTCACTCAGGCATTTGCTGTTTTGGAGCCCTACCCTTAGCATCCCCCTAGATAGCCAAGTTGCTGCTTTTTTCAGTCACTCTTGCTGGTTTTTGGGGTAAAGTGCATGGAAAAAATACCGGCAACTGGCGATCCAGTTGCCTTTGCTTCCCCAAAGAGGGTGGCAAACGAGTGGCGCACATCATAGTGAAAATCAGGCTTGTGATAAAGTGGACCAGCCTCATGACGACTTTGCCACTTTAAAGCCGATCCCCTTCTCACAGAAACCTTGTTTCCCACATTGTCCTCAGGAACCGGAGCGAAACCCGAGATTCACAACCTGCTTGATGGCTCACTGGCTCACTTAAGAGGATTAGCCCGAGTCTGAGCTCCATTTTACCCAACTAGTCCCGCATAGTGCCTGAAGCCCGGAAGCTGGTCTTGTGCAAAACGTTTTGAACACATACTCAGATGCCCATGACCATAGGAAAAAAAAAAACATATTTTTTGGTGGTTGACTTTAAAGGGAAACCGTTCCCCAAAAAAGGAAACAAGGGCACCACTGGGCAACTGGGCATAAACTCCCTGCGACGTATTTGCCACTCAAAGGATCTCCCCCAAACACGAGCGAACTGGCCCTCGCAAAACCTTCATGTTTGCTCGTGGGGAAATCGAGCAACATGTCTTTCCAAAGGTCCTTCTTTGCAAACCAACCACCCCAGAGTTTAGGGAACCGCGTTTTGAACAGAATGCAGGAATGGGGAATCAACCCCTACCCAGCTCCCAATGCATCGCAGGCAAGCCACTCTAGTAGGTAGCTCTTCGCCATTTCCCTTTTGGCTTTTTCTATAGGGAAGCGTGGTATGGAGGTGTGCCCGCGCGTGCAAGTAACTCAAGTCTGATCAGCAACACATCTTGGACGACATGTATCTACGGTTGACACGGAATTACTCCGACCACGCATCAGCTGCCCTCTTGCGTTGGACTGGTGGTTTGGAGTTTGGAGGTCCGCTGGTTTCCCATCGAGGACGTTTCCAAATACCCAGCTCCCACCAATCCAAATCACCAAATAAGGCTCAAATACTTGGTTGCCGTTGACCCCTCTGAAAAAAGTTGTACTCTTGCGGGTTTCTTGGAAAGCCTTTGAAATCCCCCAAAAAGGTAAAAACTGAAGATCCAACCCAACCCAATAGCAATCAAGCCTACAGGGAAATGGAATCATTGGGCTTTTTGCGGTAGGTCGCAATCACCGAACGGAAGCCTCAGGAAACCTGGACGAGAGTTCGCCACAAGGGGCAACCTTAACCTTACGTTAAAGCTTTTGGGACCCAAGCACCTGGGGAAGAGGTCGAAGAAGACAACTTGAAGAGCAGGAAATTGAAACAAACCCCAGGGAAACGTTCGGCTGTTCGGAGTTTCAATGGCGTATGAGACCCCTGGGACCGAGTGGCGAAATCGGCGATTCGAAGCGAAACGTTAGAGCCTTCGGGTTTCTTCGCCCCAGGTTTTACCATTGGGAGGGCTTCCAATAAAAAGGGGCCAACACCCAAATTTAAGCATGGGTCAACCGAGGGTGAGAGACCATGAGGGTTCTTACCCTTAGGTTACAATGCAGAAAGGAAGCGCGGAAGCCTTGGGTAGTTTGGACCTAAAAGGGACCTGAGCTAACGGCTTGGGCCGGGACCCCAGTTGGGCCAATCTAAACCACGGATTTAGTGCAGGCGCAAGGAGAAAGCGCGTTGCCAGTCAGTCGCTCAGTCCTTGCTTCTTTGCTTTTTGTTGCTTGTTTGGTTTGTTTGTTCAGCCTGCTGTCCTTCCTGCCTGCGCCTGTTTGCTGATGTGTGTGTTTCTTCTCGAATTAGGATCGCGTTCCTTTCGGGAAATCCCCCAAAACCAGCTTCCACCAAACCCCGGAAGCTCGCTGAAAGTGATTCCCTATCACACCAAGTCCTTCCTTCTGCAGCCCATCCCATCACACCCCCTTGGGGCTTCGGCATGTCCGTGCCGAGGTCGTTGCCTTTGGCGCTCCTAAGACTGGCCGGAGCCCCGCTGCAACGTCATGAGCCCCACCCCCTACCACCCCTTACCACCCCCCCACCCACCCACCCGGCTCTGGCTAGTTGGTTTGATTGGTTGCCTGCGTTGGCTCGTTGGCTGGCTGGCTGGTTGGGTGGGTGGGCTGGTTGGCGGCAACGACCCCGCGAAACCATATTCCTTGCGAAATTCGAATGGTCCTCCCTTTGACATTCCATTTTGGGCGGCCTTCCCTGAAAAAAAGGCGCTGCTTCGATCTCGGAAGATTGGTTGTGGCTGATACCCAGAAACATAGCCGCTTGGCTTGGGACAACTCCCATCTTTCTCGGCCTCTTGGAAGCCACAAGCCGAAATCTCACATCTAGGTCCTCCTCCCCTTTTTTCTGTGGTCTAATTTAGTAGGGGAACCCACTTGGGAACCCACCCAACCAAAAAAGGGGCAAGAGGTCGGGCACCTAGCTGGGGGGACCCTAGTTCCCCATGGGTCCCTGAATCAAGTCCCCAGAGTTATCTGCAGCTCGAATTCCTCTAGGGGTTGATTCCTTGTCCATTCTCTTCAACCAGCGTTCTTTTCTCAAAAACCGGATGGATCTGTTTCCCCGAAACAAATCTGCCGGCTTTCTGGAAAGGCTTTTTGATCCCTGGAAAGTGTCAAGTGTCCCCTAGAATGAATTCCCTGGACTCGGACCCCCGAGAAGATGGCCCAAGGCTCTGCCAATAGCAGCTCAAGTCTTGGAAGGGTAGGCCTCGCAGCCTGGCGCAAAGGCTCGGCCCAAAAAGTGACCTTTAGCCCAACAACTCAGGAAGTGAGTTTTTCAAAATTGGGGACAAATTCCTCTGAGTAGGTGTCCTTTGGTTTCCGTTTACCACCATCCAAACAAGGCCCGCTATTTTGAGACACTTTGAACATGGCAACCAAAAAGGTAGTTCAAGCTACCACATAAGGGAACTATACGGAAATCAGTGTGTCCGAACTACGGGCGCCTTTCACCCTCTCAGGTGCGCCTATGACTCCAACAAAGGGGCCCCAGGCTTCAACCCATCAAGAGAATGCTTGACCCAATTCAGATGATGAAAGTCCTGAACGGTAACCCGGACCAACGCCTCGTGGTTGGTTTACTTGTGTTTTTTTCCATTGAAAAGCTATCCAACAGCCGTCCGACACCTATTTAATCACACAGACAGATATGAACCCCAACCATTGTTCTAACGGTGGAGTTTCAAACCCCAAAAAAGGAACTCAACTTCTGCATTCTGTTACCATAATTCCAAACGCTGAATTTTTCGCATTGGATCCACAATCTAAAGGACCTTTCGCGCGGCTTTCGCTCGTGACGTGGTACCCCGCATCGCTGAGCTCGCGGACTTGCGGACTCAGCCCGCCTGTGGGGCCAAGACCAGACGGCCACCGCCAGCTCGGCAGTGCTGCTGCCCACGTGTCTGGCGGAATGCCCGGGGGGCGGGGGGAGGGGTGGATGGGGTGGATGGGGAGGGGGGCTGCGAGGGTGGGGTGGGTGGGTTGGTTGGCGGGGGGTGGGGTGGATGGGGGTGGGTGTCTGGGTGGGAGGGTGGGTGTCTCAAATAGGGTATGGGTTTATCCCCTTTTGATGCCAACCTATTTTTGAGAAACACAGATCTGTTTTTGTTCCCCCCGGCGGTGAACAAGGTTTGGCAGAAACCAACCGACAAACACCGAATGCGTCCCAAACAAAGACTAAACGCCTTCCCCAACCAAACAAGCGATCGAACAAACATGAAACCTCGAAACGACAAGCAGCACCAACAGCAAAACCGCATTGCAGAAACCCAGCGAAACCAGCAATCATGCCCCCGATACGAAACAAACTGAGTTGGGCTGGGGGTGTAAGCCGACTAAAGCACCATGCCCCAACTGAGACTCTATGCAGGAATCATCCCAACCTGAGCCCGGGTTGTCCATGATAAAACAAATCTCCAGTTTGCGTCAGGGGTTGCCACACCCGAAGAGAGCGGGTATTTTGGCGTAGCAAGCCCAGGAGTTCGGCTGGGGTTTCGGAGGCTAAGGTTCGTTTCCTGCTTCGGGTCCCTAAATTCTAAACCACCAACTCCGGGGCTTCTGGTTCACCGGCGGATTCTCCGGCCTATCAAAAGCAGCCCCAGCAAAGAGCCTGGAACCGAATCTCCTTATGAACCTTGACAGCTTCCCCGCAAAACAGAAACACCCACCAGCGCTGATTTGGGATTCTCGACCCAATCCATGGCTTTCAGCTGGGCTAAGAATGTCGCCCTCCATAGCCTTCAGCTGCTCAGGAAAAACGACACCACCCCGAACACCCACTGATTTGAGCAGAATAGCCCATAGCTCATAGCCCATAGCTGTCAGCTGAGGAAAAACAAACAAAAAAGCGAAACCATTTACCTTCTACAAATTCCAGGGGTTCAAATTCCAAGCCACCAATCCAAACCCCACCACCTAAGGGTTACCTGAGCTTTCAGCTGAGAAAAACCGAAAAACAACGACACCACCACCACCCCAAACTCCGCTCCGCTGCGCTCAGCGACCGAAGCTCTCCTGGATCGCAGCAGGCGCAGCTCTGCTCCACCGGGCAAGACCCAGCGCCGCTCGCCTCAAGCTGCGGGTGTGGCTTTGTGTTTTCTTCTCGGACTGGGCGCGCCGTGTTCTTCTTGGGAAAATCGCTTGGGGGTGGATTATTGGGGAAACCAACAGCACAACCACATTTCTGGTGGGCGTCCTAATTTGGTGCCATAGGGTATGGGTGTCTCTTTTGCTTTGAGACAAAAAACCTTTTGGTTGGTCAGGGGAAACCAAACAGCACACCGTTTCCTAAGCTTGAGGCAAACCCAACTAGGAGTCAGGCAGTCAGAAGGCGGCAGTCAGGAAGTGGTGCCACGGGTGAGCCCAATTGGGATTGCTTTTTTGAGGGGAGCCCCAACAGTGGGTTGTTCCCCAAAAGCTGAAAGCTATGGGGTCGATAGGCCCAAACAGGCTCCGGGTCGTGAGCCTCAGGATTCAACTTCATAAGCGGATTTTGCCAAAATTGTGGACAGCTTGTCGGGATGCTTTGAAGGGAAACCAAGAGGAAATAAGCCCAAGTGATATCCCCAACAGACCCGGAACCACGGAACCCTCCTTTTGACCCCTCCCTGAAAGCTGCCGAGGCCGACCCAACCAAAAACTAATCGGAAGCAGGATAACCGGGATGTTCGAGGCAAAACAAAAAACAAAAAAACGTGACCACGTACCTACCAAGAAAGGGTCCCGATGTGTTTTGACCAGGGTGTGGGCGTCTTCCCTTTGGTTTCTTTTGACACCACAATCAAGCATGTGCCCTCAAAAATACACTCCGTTAGGTCAACATATTCTGAATTGTCTATGAATATTTCTCGTTATTTTCTCGATATTTTCTTGTTTTGTTTGTTTGTTTTTTTCCTGGGGGGCAGGGGCGGGGGTACGGGGGGACTCAATAAACATTTTAAAAATCGGGGACTCGCAAATTGTCCGATGTGCTTTTGGGGAAGCTTGTTTCGCTTTTCACCGGCCTCATATTGAGGCATGTTCAAAGCGAAAAGTCCCAATGGTGGACCCTCATGCTCTTTACTGGCATTCCGCCTTTTTCCCTTTTGACGAGCCCCGGTTGCTTAATGGGGGGTCTCATTGTGGAGGCAATCCTGATGTTTGAAGATACGCTACTTTGGGGGGGAACATGACAATCCTTACGAACCTTGAATTATGCCCGTGCGTATCAATCACTGTTTCCTGGGTTTGTTAAATTCCATGTCAATCCGCAAGAGAGTACCTCCCTTGATGTTAAACTAGGGTACCGCAATGGTAAAAAAAACAGGCGGAATCCCCAAGAGCCCCCGCAACCCCCTGCAGAACGCTCCTTTTCAACCCTCCCTGAAAGCTGCCCAAAACCACCAACCAGAGTTCTAGGGGTTGATTCCCCATTATTTTCAATCATCGTTCTTTTCAAAAACCGGCTGTTTCCCCTGGGTTATTGATCGTTTCCTGAAAAGATTCGGATCCCTGGAAAGAATGGGAAGGGTACCCGTTGAAGAGTCTATCTGGGCAAAGACCCCATGGCTTTGAGCCGTTGGGGAAAATGACAAGAGCTTTGAGTAACATTTTGCTGGTGGGCGGTCGACCGTGGCCAGCACCTCTAGCAATGAAGGATCCTGACAAGCGTTCATGTCTACCTCGCCCACCGTTCATATATTTCATGAATTTGTGATCTGCGCCAACCTGCTACAACGAAAGCAAACCAAGAAAACTAGCCAATCAGCCATCCACCTGCATGTTTCAATTTCCAAACACAACCACCAGAAACAGCAACAAAAACAAAGGACACACAGTACATGACCAAATCGAAACACCTCCCCCGACAAACAACATGAAGAACAAAAAACACGAGCACTAACAACAAAAACAAAACAAGAGAAACACGCGGAACCAAACATGAACAGGAATCACTCAACACAAAAATAAAACAACACCCCAAAACATCCCGATGCAACTTCCGAACTCCGGCCTGTCTCTTCTGTGAGGACAATGGGCTCAGTGGCCACTGGAACGCCCTGGGCGTTTGGTTCATTGGGTTGCTCACTCTGCCCCCGGATCCAACGTGCCAAAGGTGGGACTTTGGGGGTCCGTTTCGAGGTCACACCTGATGGACGGGGGTTTGGAAAACCCAAACATGACGGCCTTCCTTCAAAGAGATCTACTTGGGCGTTGCGCGTTTTTGTTGAGGTTCGGCAGGGCAAGGAAAACCACAACATTGGGAGGTTTCCCTGTTTGACGATTTGTCTCATGGACCCGGAAAATTGGTTTGCGCATTGTCCCTTTCGAGCCATCCCAAGGGCATCTTTGAGCTGAAAGACTTCAGGATAGATCAGGGCACCAGCCTGCTGGCAGAGAAGCGCTAAAAGGGAAAGAGGAAACCCACAGAGTGAAGGGGTAACCAGGTTGGTTGAGCCTGAAATGGATCCCCCAAAGAAATGACTACATCATGACTTTTGTTCGAAATAACGTTCGTTCGAAGCTCCACATAAATTAACATCGGGAAAATATGTGCAACCGACAATCACTTCTGCTCATGCCCCTTCGTCTTTCGGACAGCCTTTGACCAACATCTTCCCAAGGTTGGATCAAGCACAAAGCGGTCACAGGTCGGGAAAAAAACAACTTGCTGCTGCTAAGTGGGGAATGACCCAGGGTGTTGGGACTGAACCTCGGGTTTTATCGGTGAAGGAAACCACAGAAGACGGTTTTTCTCGGGGTCATTCCATTTCTCATTCCCTGCTGAGCATCAGCCACAAAAAACCACGTCCGGGACTCTTACGCAACCAACCCATCGATATCCCCGGCCCTTACTTGAAAAGTGAGCCCCCCACCCCACTTGGCCCACCATTCAATTTTAAGGGGCCCATCGATCCGGATCGAGTCCCGATCGGCCGTCCTTCTGCAGGAGCTGCAGCGTAGAGGCGAAGGGCAGCAAAGACCCCGAGTTCTCCTGCGCTGGCCAGCGCCCTCCGGCCCCAGCTTTGGTTTTTGGGTTTTGCCACCGGGGGGTGGGTTGGACCTCAGGGGTTTCCGTTGGAAAAAGGCAAAGAGGGTCGCACTTTTTGCTTGTGGCGGCGTTTTCGGGAAAGCCTGGACCAGGCATTTGGGATATGGTCCGTGGGGGAACCTAGAATTCTAGGTTTGCTGTTGGGGCTGATGCCGAAGTGGGCCACCCCCAAGACTCGGTCGCGCTTGGATTCGATTCCCGTGGCTCACAGAAAGTGGGCAAGCGATAGCCTCATTTTCCGGAAGGATTGGTTGCTTTTCAACCTCTTGGGCTTCCTTAACCCGGGCCAAAACCATTTCTTGGGCTTGGGCGTTTCTCCAATTTCCCAACTCAGAGAATCACCGGCACCCTTTTTCCGTGCCAAGTTGCACTGCCGGCATCGGCCAGAGTGAATCATATGGCCATGGGTCAAAATCCAAAATCCCGTACCGCCAGTGAACATCCCAATCCCCTACGTAATAAAATAGGTTCTGAAATGGGTGGTGCACCTACCCCAAAATGGTACCATTGGTTTTGACCCACAGCCATTTGCAACAATCGGTTGAGCCAACACTAGCGACCCCCCGTCATCCAAACCCGACATTGACTCTAAAAAGTACAGCAAAATGTGATCGAATCTCAGAAGATAAGTGAACGATGCTAATCACCACCTCCTGTCCCCTTGACGCCCCCTGAGATCAACCTGGGAGTAGACCCTGATCGGGCTTCGTTCTTGTAAATGCTAAACTGCAGCCTAATCCGGAGGACCATACTAATCATTTGATAGCTTCCCTTGTGGGGAATAAAATCATTTGGGGGGGTAAATCAAAATGTACTTTACATGCTGTGAACATTGGGGAAACCACTAAAAAAGATGACTTTCACCACGCGGGAGAAGTTGCCCATGGTCATTTTGGGGCCGAAGGGAATATTGATCAAGCCCCAACTCATAGCGGATTCCTCTGAGTTCTGGTGTGATCCTCTTTTGGGCAACACCTGCAAGGTCAAAAGGTGAGGAACGCATCCTGAAAAAAAGGGAGGTACTTTTGGACACCCCAATTTGGTCATTCTACGACCCCGGATTAGCAAAACCCGGGGGGATTAACCAGGCAGGGGGTTGTTCGCTCAACCAATCACGTTCAACCATGAGGTTTATCAATCCCGGGTCTCCACAAAGTGTTTCAGTTGTTCGTCATTTTCTTGCTCTATTTGGTCTGGGGGTTGCAAAGAACAGCTTGTTTTGCCAGTGTGGGTGTGTCAAATTATGGAGACCCCACAAAGTAATGGTTTTCCTTGTGTTTTCCCTGCACAGCCACTCCAACAAGGGCAGCCTCAAAACAAACACGCACACGTACCTACACACACACACAGGACCTTTTGTTGTGGCATAGTCTAGCAAATTCTGCGCCCTGCCTCCTCATCCCATTAGTGTTTCACCTTGGTTAAGCCCCTGTGAATTCAATAAGACGCAACATAATGACTAACTACATTTTACATTATGAACTGGAGGGTGATTTGGGAAAAAGAACCTTTTGATTGTTTGCTGGTGGGTAAATGATCCTCGAATCCAACCCAGCCAATCTCGCTTCTTGAGTGGGTGGCCCTAAAAAAGCCCGAACGTTTTGTTTTCCACCAAATTGTCTGCCCAAAAAGTTTAATGTCCACAAACTCTGGGGCAATTATGATTTTACCATCCTGAGCATCTTGGTCTTAGAGTGCACGGCAAGGTTATGCCTATTCGACCTATAGAATCCATGGGCGAACGAGTTTGTCTCAAGGATATGGAACCTCGAAACGGCTGGTTTCCTTTTGTTCTCTTTATTAAAAAAGGGAACCCCTTAAAAAGACACACTGAGAATGAAACCGTGACTTTTGTTTTTCTTCCCCAAAACGTGCTTTGTTTGGTATTGGAACGGCCAAAGGAGCAACAAAGGGTACGGTACCCTTCCCCCATTCTTTCCAGGGATCCTGCTTTCCAGAAACCCATGAGGCATTGCCCCGAATGGGCTGCTTGTTGAAGAGAAGGTTTGGCCAAGAACGCTCACACTTCTTGCTACGCAAATGTTTCCAGGAACTCATCCAGGGAGGTAGGAAGGAGCAAGAACCTCCGATACCCAACTCCGCAAAACCAATCCGTCCTGCACTGCATGCTGGCCAGCCAGCACTTTGAAGGGCGTTAGGTTCAAGAGGTACAAGCCTGTCCATTCAAACTTACCGAGGCTAAAGACAATCCAACCACAACCAATGATACCCTCCAACCAAGTAAAGTGGAACATGACTACCAGGAAGACAATTTCCCTCTGGGATCTCATGGGTTCTATGCGCGTTGGGCTGGTAGTCCGGCCGTTGGCCGGCACTGCCCACATCTCTCAGGCCGAGAAAGCAGAGCGAGACCCAAAGCAAGGGCAGACACGTCTTCCGGGGGGACCTCTGCCAAGGAAATCGAGGAGCTTGAGAGGCCAACGAAAGCTGGCAGCTGCTGCATCAGATAGCTTGGAAAAAGACGGGCTGCGTGCCGTTTTTCGCGGATTGCGGAGGGAGGGGTTCGAGCCGCAGCCCAGGAGGGATTCGAGCCCCTGAAGGGGGGGGAGGTAAAATAGTTGCAGAGAGACGGAGAGACAGAGAGATGAAATACGCAAGCAGGGAAAGAAACAAACAAACAAAGCAAACAAGCAAACAGGCAAACAAGGAAGCAAGCAAGGAAGCAAGCAAGCAAATAACATAACTTTCTCGGGCATGAGGCTGGCAAGGTGATCAAGGCACCAGACAGAGTTGTCTCGTAGACTTGGCTTGGCCCCACGTTGTGAGAGGGCGGGTTGAATGGACTGCGGCCGCGGATGGTTATTGATTCAATTTAAATGGTGTTGTTTCTACTCAGAGTGCATGGTTGTGAAAACTGAAGAGGCACGTTTGTGCCCATCCAACCATGGCAACAGAATCTCACTGCATGTGTGACAATCGGGGGACCCCAAACATGGTATGGTTTAAATGCCGGCCAGAACGGGGTGCCACAATGTTTCGAAGCGCCATCAAAAAACCAGCTCGCAGTTCCGAGGCTTGGTCTTTCTCTTTGCCACTGCGAAGGTCTTGCAGCTCAAAAAGTGTCTAAGTCCAACTTTCCAAGAGCTTAGCGGCTCAGCTTTTGAGCGAGCCCATTGGGAAGCACCTTTCTTCGGCCCTTTCGAAGGGCCCCGGGCCACATTTTTCCCTCCAGGGTCGTCTCCATCGTCTTGAGAACAGGACCAGACTGGATAAGCCACGGTCGAATCTCCTTGGACAAGGGGCGCAGTTGAGTTGTTTCTCTTCTTCTTTTTAATGTCAGGGTTTTCGCGGGTTTAGTGAGTTCACCATGACCCGAACCTACAGGACCTGACACAGCTACAACTAGATACCAGCAGACATGATACCGCAATGGTTTCTCATTGCAAGGGCCCGAAGACGTGATCCCTGTTGATTTTCCGCTGGGCACATGCAGATCTTCGAGGCCCGTCCTCTGTTGCCCCGCCTTGTGCTGGCAGCCTCTTGGAGCAGAACTCGGACTTCAGCCGCCGGCCGTAGAGACCCGCCAACTCCTTCAGGCGATGAGGCTCGTACCTCGAGGCGCTGGCGGCCGCAAGCGGAGCCGACAAACGCTCCCCCCGTTCACAGCCACTGCAGTCTTAAGAAGATGCGTGCCCTGTCCGACGGGCAAAGTCAAAAACTCGGGTACCCTCAGACTAGTGGGGAACCTTTGAACCAATGGAGACTTGAATAAATTTGCCATGGGTGGGTTTTTGTGGCTTACACTTGCAACAGGCCTCGCGGGAAAGTCACCCTTCGGGTTTCAGGTTTTGCATGCAGGGTAACAAGCACTGGGTCTGCAGTTCCCTCGAAAAACAGGTCGGAAAAGCCGCCAAGGACAGTCTATGGCCCAGACCCCTGAAGTGAACCTCTTTCTGCTGTCCCAGGAAGGTCCTGAAACATTTCCATGGGCTGATGAACCAAGCGGCTCAAGGGGCGCTCGCTCAAAGAGCTTGTGCGTGACGTAGATTCCAACCCCCCCAAAACCGCGGGGCAGTCCAAGCAGCCGTCAAAAGCCACATTAAGAATGCAAAAAAAACAAAAAACAGAAACAAGTGCTCATATCATGCTTCACAACTCGTTTCTCCGTTTCCAGACTCAAACCTCGACTCTTAAGGGCGGCTCGGATACGCCCGGAACGCTTCCCACGGCCCCACTCCCGGGGCTTGGTATGGACATGGCCGTCCTCTTGGGACACCCCGAAACAAAGCCAAAGCGGCAAGAACGAAAACGGGCCGGGGCTTGGAAGGCTTCAAACCTGAAAAGGCACGGGAGGCATCGAAACAGCACAAAGCAACCAACCAAAAACCAAACCAAACAAAACCAACACCAACACCACCACCATCACCACCAAAGCCAACCCAACAAAAACAAGCAAACACACCCCCAAACAAAGAGACCACAAAAGCACCACCACCCAACAACAAACCAACCAACCAACCAACCACCCACCCACCCACCCACCCACCCGGCCCACGCACACCGAGACACACCCACACACGTCATCAACCCCCTGACTGGCCCTAGGCGCCAGGTGCCCTCGGCATCCTCCGTGATGACCGCGGAGGCCAAGCCGCAGGCGAGCACCGCCGCCGACTCCTCGGGGGCCACCGCCTGCGGGCGCTAGGGACGTGGGTTTCGGGGGTCCGTGGGGCCCGCGGGTTGGACCAGAAACGCGGGGGAACAAGCTTGACACAAGAATCCCGGGAAAAACCAGTTTGAAGAGGACATGGGCCTTGTGACTTGCTTTTCGTTGGGTTTGAAACTTTTCTTGCAAAGAAGGGAGGTGAAGCTTACTGTCAGTGGGGGTGGCTGTCAAACCAGGGTTCCATTTTGGGCTATGCCAAGGCAGACTTCATCCTAGCGAAAGTTCCGCTTTGGGGAAGCCAAAAGTCACCCCTGGGCTTAAGTATTCCGAAAGGCCCACTTATGATTTCACAAACCTCGAACCAAACCAATTCGTGGGGACGAGTTTCTTGGATTCACTTGGACGGATTGGCACCGCAACATGGTCCTCAAAAAAAGCACAAGTTGGAAAAGGCAACGAAGTCAGAAGCAAAAGGCAAAGATATTTGAAGACGAAACGCTTCATCGAACCCCATGCTCTCCAGACACAAACGGATATGGGAGTGTTTCAAGATATGGCCCCCCCAAAACAGCACCCTCAAAAAACACAACAACCTCCATTTGCAGGAGAAAGCAATTCAGTTGACGGGGCCAACCCCTTGATTGTATAATTTTTCGTGCCACCCTCCTGGTGGTTTCACCATGCAAACAGGGTCCCAAAGGTGTCTGATTTCCTCTGAGCTTCCCCTCAAAACCCCACCATGCCCTGAATTTTTCGGGGACCCCCCAACATGGCTTCCCTTTAAACCACCCCCTAAACCGGGTACCCATTTTCGCCCGCTGTCGTTCACGGGCCTGCAGGAGCCACCGCAGCCATGCGCGAACGCTCCAGCACGGCCAGCGCCTGACCGTGGCCCTATCTCGCCTTCTCGTTGGGGTCGTTGATTTTCTGGGGAAAGCTGAATCTTTCGGGGAAAATGAAGGAAACCAGGGGCAAAGCAAGGTGAGCTAGTGTGGCCAGGCTTCGAGCTACCGCATTAACTACCCTTTTTTGGACCGCCTGGCGGGAGGGATGCTTTTCTCTAGCGCTGTTTGAACGCCGCACAAAACCACAAATCAATTGGGAAAATGTGCCATCGGGACTGGAGTCCGACTTATCTGTTTCAACTCATCCACGCGCGAACCTATGTGTAATTTGTTTGGTTTTAAAGGGGAAACGAAAAGGACGCCGACAAACACACAAAGAAACACCCGCAGGTTTACATAGGCCTCCGTGATCAACCGGCTACATAGGAACATACACCACCTCCGATGCCTTCAGCTGCCCGCCCTCAGATATGTTTGTAGGCGTTTTTCACTCAATTAAGAGGGTGTAAATTTCCGCTGAAAACCCATCCAATCGGATCATGACCCCCACATCACCGGATCAAACTGTGTTCAGAACCTTTTGATCAACCCCCCTATGCGTATAATGACATCGCATATACATTCACAAATGGATGTCAAACCTCAACCTCCAGGTGCTCAGTATGCCACAGTCCCTCTGTTTTACTGACCTTTTCATCAACCCACAAATGACTTCCATCCGGTTAAGACCCCTGGAAAGAATGAGAAAATAGGTCCAGTAGTGAAATCGTTTCCCTTTAAAACCAACAGGGGAAAATAACAGATATTCATTTCAGCAAATGGAAGATGACAACATTCCCTTCGGATCGCCGGATTCGATGCCTCGCGGCCCCTGCACGCAGCTGCGCCAAGGCTGGGGGCGCAGATCGCGCCGCCAGGCGCGCCTGGGACGTCCTCGCGAGCGAACGGAACGAATCAGCGGAGTCTGAAGGGGGGGTTGGTGGGTCCTCCTGGGGTGTGTTTGGGGGGGGGGGTTCAGAGCGAAACTGGTTTCCCCTTTTTTGGGGGGGGGTTCTTGTTGTTCTTTTCATTTTTTGATTTTGAGGGGTTCTTCCTGTTTCTTTCTGTGCTTTTGGTTGGCCTAGGCTTTTGGGCGATCGGCAGAGGGGGGAATTTACTGGATCGAATCTGCGAATCTTTCAACTGCCCCCAAGGACTGGAGACTGGAGGATGTGAGCGCTGAAAATTCCCAGTGCTTCCTCGACGAGAACCTTTTTGCAGCCCAGCCAGGCGGCTAAAAACTGGGCCTCTCGGCCAAGAAAGGCCTACCTTGACGACTCTTTTTATGGCCTTTGGAAGGGTAGGGTATTTACAGTGAACAAACACTTGTCAGTTTTACAAGAACAGAACACCAACACGAGATTCCCAAATAAAGGTGCATAGTGAGCTCGCTTTTCCCCCGAATCGGATCGGATTGCCCAAACAGTCTGGGGTCCAGAAACTGACGTGAGTAGGTTGTAACCACTCTAAGTCGACCAACCCCTTGCTGCCTCAAGTTCAGACCCTGGTTGCAATCTGCTTACGTAATTGGACCACGGCTTGTCATAGGTGTCCTTTTAGGGGAAATAGATGGCCCTGGTAGATGATTACACCAGGTAAACCAGGGCCACCTATTTTCTAGCAAAACAACCAAAAAGGACACCTATGCAGCTTTCTGGTGGGCGCCTTTGCATCTGGGGAATTGGCGGATCCTGCATCCGGAAGCCTTCCGGATGGGAGTTCTCGGGCGGATTCGTGGATTGCGTGCGAGGAAACCTTCTTGGCTCCCTTTTTCACGAGACCGTGGGAGAACATCGTTGAGCCATGTTGGAATCTATCTGTGGATATGAGGCCACAGTTTTCCCGAACCAAACAGTTTCCAAAGGACTTGCCGGTTTCGAGCAGTTTCAATTTCCAACACCTTCCCTGCTGAAAGGAACTCTCCGAAAAACCCCCGTTCGGGCGGGGTTTTGCCGCTCCGAGGGCTCCCTATGGTTGCTGTTGACCCCTCTGCAAAAAGCTTAACTTTTTGTGGGTTTAGCGGAAAACCCCATGATTTCCCAAAAAGTTAAAGTCTAAAGATCCAAGTATATTTCCCCCTTGACCATCACCCACCAAAAACGGAAGCTCACGTTCGACTTGCCCAAGAGGCGATGTTGCAAACCACCACACAGGGAAATATTGGAAGCCTGTCAATGGGGATAGTCATGATTTTGTGGTTTGTGTGGGGAGGTTCTCTTTGGCTGCCCTGGGAAACAAAAAGAAACAGGGAACATCGAAAACATGCAAGCAACGCAAACAAACATGGGGCAGATCCACTGCTCTCTTCAGCACCCATTGCCGAGACGCAACTCAGCGATGGTGAGAGCAGCCTGGCAGCGTTTTCAACTAGCACACACAGTGGGTTCTCCTTGAATTCTGCTGATTCCTGGGTGAACAACACGTGTCTTCCAAGTGGCCACACAAAAAAACTGCAAATTCAGAGGCCCACAATGCCGATCCTGAAAAAACAATGGGTCTTACGAGTGGGCCGACCTTGGGACCCGCCAGCTTCCCTGCAGTTGATCTTTTGGTTTGGCAGTGTGGCGGATGGGTTTCCCAGATCCCCAAACCGATCCAAGCCACCAACTATAGAGGGTTACCTCAAACAGGACACCACCAACTAGAAAGAGGGCTACCTCAGCACAGAACTCAACAAAAAACACCACCCACTAGAAAGGAGCGTTACCCGAAAAAGGACACTCGGGGGCCCCAGAAACCAAACGCCGGCTCGCGCCTCCTGAGAGATCGGGTTCTCGCGGAGATCTAAGGCTTGCAGCCGCCAGTTGTTCCTCAAACGCGTCCGAGCCCAAAGACGCCTTCCCTGTTCCCCAACATACTCGTGTATCTGTACGGCGTATGCTGTCAGAAACCTAGTTCATGGGGACGGGGGACCACTGCATATACATGCATACAATATATACATATATGCATATGTACATATTTATATGGGGGTTGATCAAAGGGTCCTGTACACGGGATGACCATTGGGGAAAACCACTTAAAAAATATATATGTCCAACTCATTTTGGGGCCAGGAGTATTGATCAACCTCCATATATTGTTGTGCATATTGTATACATATATATATATATTTGAATATAAAATATTTATATACACCCTAGAATACGGGTGTTCCCTCCTTTCAGTCAAGCAAACGTCTTCATGGTGCCGCATATTCCGCCGTCAAGCCTTGGATTGGATTCAGAGTCCTCCAGACTGAAACTGTAGTTGGACCAAGCTTCTACCTAGGTTTGGCCATCGTTCAGAGTTTTGCGCACTATGCTCATCCTTCGTGTGGTTCCCGCTTACCACCACCAGGAGTAAAAACAAGCTCAACATGTGATCAATAAAACACATGGATGACCACCCCACGTAGCTTGGTTGACTAGCTAGGACCTACCCAGTAAGCTATGTGTAGAATCAATCTTGAAGGACGTTGCAAGGGTTCTGAATTACTCGGAGGGATGGCCATCCGGTACCAAACAACTTAGCAAGTAGTTGCCATCCGGCATCTGTAGAGTTCCAGCAAGGTGTTGAAAGGGGACGTGGCGAAAATCACAATACAATAAATCACAACACCATTGAAGACCGTCTGAGCGCTTTGATTCCTGCGGTTTTCTGCGGTTTTCTTGGTTTCAGTGGTTTCCTTGCGTCTTTCTTTCGGTGTCCTGCCAGGTTTGGCGCAACCCTGTGAGAAGGGTCAGCTGATAAATCGCTTTCGCGGCTTGCAGACCACAAGACCACAGCCGGCCTTCCAAAACTATCACCATATAATTTTCACAAGAATAGAAAGGACAACATTCCAGATGGCTTCTCAATCTTGGACAAGTGCTGCGGTTAAAGGGAAGGTGAAGGACCATCTGGTTTGTGATTCTGAGGGAACCCTTATCTTGAGACAAAGCCACGGCGTGTTTGTTCAGGGAAACAACCTTTCAGACTCTGACCAGCCACCAATATGACCCAAAAGTCATGGTCAACGTCTTGCCAAGAGTCTGCAGCGCCTGTGCCAACGCGGCACCGCCTAACGCAAGCGGCTCGCAATCGCTGTCAGAACGAGTTGTTTCCTGGGCCATTGTCAAAACCACAAATGTTCCAAGACATGGAGCCAATTCGGCTGGTCCCCTAGTTTTGGTGGCAGCTTTGGGGCTCGTCCAACAGGTTCACAAATCAAACAGTACTGCTTGCGAACCTCCTAGTGAAAACCCTGTACCCATGGCTTGAAGCAAGAATCTTCAGACCACTGGATTTCCGTGATGTCTCTCCTATCCTACGCGTAGAGTATACCGCTGACGTGTTTTGTTGCACGCCAAGCTCCTCCGCGGTATGTGCGACGTTTTCTGCATAGTGGCGCTGGCCCCGTTTGCGCAGAAACCCCGCTTATTTGATTGCAAACATGCTCGCTATGTCTGCCCGCCACCAAAACCTACTCTCAATGCAAGGGATGCAAGGGATGCTGGAAAGCCCAGATGCTGGTGATGCAGGAATGCTGCTGGTGAAGTTGGCGAGGACGCAAAGGATGTTGGCGGGCATGCTGGCGACTGCCAGGGGCGATTTGCATTGTGTGTTACAGTATTTTTCGAAGGTTGGGCAACGTGGCCTCAGGAGCCAGCTGGCCTGCGTGCAGGGGACGCTGAGGAGGAGCTTGGGGTGCAACAAAACACGTCAGCGGTATACAAGCATGTGTTTGTTTTTTTAACCTGGTCCCAAGTCTGGCCAAGTTTGGTCAAGTTGACTTGGCATTGTACTTTTGTTTTCTGCCCCAGACAGCGTTCTGGTGATTATGAAGCGGGAAGTTTCGCTTCCATTTTATTTTATGTTATTGTTGTTTTTGTTTTTATTACTTCATTTTTTTTCGACGGTGTTTTGGAGGGGGGTTCAACCCAACCAAAAGGAGTGCCGATTCGTGTTGGGCTACACCCAAATCCAAGAATGCTCCCCCCGAATTGGTGGTTTGGAGTGCGGCTTGTGGATTTGAACCTGTTCTTTCCCAGCCCAAAGGACCTAGACAAAGAAAACCGAAACTTTGGGGGCGACGAAAAGACCAAACATCAGAAACCAAAAGCTTAAAAGGTGGGCTTTGGGTAAGTCTCCATTTCCCAGTTGTCTAAAAAATGGGACCATTTCTGGGACTACCAAGTTTGGTGGACCCGCCAAAGGAAAACTGCAAACCGTCCATTTGCAGATATGTCCCCCGGAAAAAAACAAAGTAAAAAATCCAGTAGTGACAGAATCCCATGCAAACCAACAGGGGACAATAAAACACTATTCATTTCAGCAACTGCCTAGAGAGCCAAGTTGCTGCATTTTTCAATCACTGTTGCGATCGGTTTTTGGGGTAAAGTGGATGGACAAATGCAGCAACTGGCGATCCAGGTAGGGAAAGGTGCCACTGAAAGCGAACGAAGCCTCCCGTTCGCACCTGCACTGCCGATGGCGTTGCCCGCCAGCACTAGCTCCTGTCGTGCAGCTCCGTTTTTGTTTTGTTTTGTTTTTTCTCTTTTTTCCGTTTTTTTCTTTTCCGGGATGCGACATGTCCGAAAGCCAGGGGTTTGCCTCAAAATTGGGGGGGAGAGGCAGCAAAAAATGGGAGGTGTCTCTGAGAATTGGGGAGCACACAACAATGCGGGCTGTCCTTCTTGAAGAATGTTCAACTGTATGCGGCCGAAGACTGGTTGGAACCCTATCCAATTCCAAGACCATCCAAGGGCAACCTGCTTTGAAGCGAGTTCGGCCGGGGAAAAGTCCAAGACATTAATCTTCTGGACAACCGAACATTTGGGATCCCTATGAAAGAAATCTTGGGTGACGTTGCATCCCCCCCAACCCCCGGACCGTGACGTGGTTCTAATTTCCCATGACAAAACCTATGGACCTATGGAGTCAAAGTGGAAATCCAGAGGCTCAAGCGGCTTAGGCAAAAGGTCCAAGCGCATTCCGCAGAGCTTGCAATGGCTTCCTGTGAGCAACTTCAAATATCTTTCCGTGGGTCTATCCCTCAACCGGGAGCACTGGACTTGCGTGGAGCAAGTGCAAGTCTCTAGTGTAAATGTTGGGGAGAGGTCTGAAGGGGGCTTCAAAGGGGTCGTTTGCCCCACATCCAGCTCCCGAAATCAGCTGCGCGGCGGGTGGGACTTCCACCCTGTGCATCAGAAAATCCCAACCAGCCCTGGGTAAAATGGGGAATCTAGGACATCCAGAACTAAACTGGGGAGCTGAGTTTCTTGCTGGTTCTCGAAAAGGGAATTCACAGGGGTTTGGGAACCAACCGGAAGGGAATTCAAAAAGGAACCACAAGGAATGGTTGAGGTCATTCCCTGATTCCTTGACCCACATGTGGTATGCAGAGCACATAATCTTCAGATTCCAAGTCCTACTTCGCCCAAGTTTGCAAACATGATTTCAGTTTTTCCATGTCAGATTTCGCCCACCCTAAAAACAATAAGGTTAAGAAGGCGATCTGACACATATAGCCCACCCTTTTCTTGACCTTGCTCCACCCTAAAAATAAAAACTTTAAACATTGTTTTGGAGGAGCACGGGTGAAGGCGAAGTCCCCACGACATCCCCACGAAATCCCGTGGAATCCCCCGTGAGTTCCGATCTGTCCGGGGTGCCGAGCCTCCAGGCAGCAGCTCTTCTGCATCGCCGCGGCGAAGGCGGCGGCCCCGGCGTCCTGAGGTGATTGAACGCCAAGACGTAGAGGCGCATGAACAAAAACCAACAAACCCAATCAAACAAACAAGCAAGCAAGCAAACGAACAAACAAACAAAACAAAGAAACAAAGGCACAAAACAAACAAACAAACACACAAACAAACAGACAGACAGACGGACGAACGGACAGACAGACAGACAGAGACAGACAGACAGACAGACAGACAGACAGACAGACAGACAGACAGACAGACAGACAGACAAACAAACAAACAAACATATACACGATTATATCTACGTGTATGTATGTGAGCCACGATCAAGATCTATTTTGGGCCCAGATTGACATGGACATTACTTGGCTAGTAACCCTATTTCCTCATGGTAAGTTGCCCCATGTCATCCCCTTGCTACTGTAGATGTCAGTGCATATTAACTGCTGCCATCACACCAAATACATAAATGAATCAAAACACAACATCTTGCAAACAGCAAAGGCATGCTAATACATGTCTATGCATATAAGTATATCTATATATATACACACACGCAGTCCAGTACATGGCACAACAAGTACAACACATATATATATATATACACACACAAGCAAAGACTCCCTGCCTGACCTCTAGTGGCCGGCGAAAACAAGGACCAATCAAGCTGAAGAGAAAGGCAACGCCGCACTGGAGTTCTGGGCTTTCATGAAAGAGCATCACTCCAAAGAACCGATCGGACGGGTAGAAACTTGCCCAAGGGATGGACCCAATACAACTGTGTATGCATTTGTGGTTTCATCTGTTCGCCAAACAGGTTTTCTCCATCTCCTTCCATAGGTTTCCTCCAAAGGTTTTTGGGGATAGGGTCATCGTCAAACCATGGAGTTTGGGGGGGGGGGGGGGAGATTTTTGGCTTGTTTCAAGGGAAGCTGTGTTTTTTGTTGTTGTTTTTTGTGGGGACATTTCCACTGGAGATCCGTTGATTCATGTTTTTCAAGGGAAGCAACGACCAGATGGTCTAGGCCCTCCAGAAGAGAGGATAAAATAAGGGTACCCATTTTTCGGTACTCTACTTTAGTAGGGGAACCCTCCCAACCAAAAAAGGGGTGAAAGGGCACCTAGCTGGGGGCCCTCAACGTTCATCTCTCCTGCAGCTGGTTGCCCGTGAGGTCCAAGCGCCGCAGGGAAGCCCCGCGCAGCAACATCGCCAGGTACACGGCCCCTGCGAGGCGCTGAACGAGCCTCTTAGCTTGGTTGACGTGACGGAAGGGGAGCAATAAGCAAAAAAAACATTTTTTCCCCAACAACAGCCATGCTTTCGGTTGCTTTCTGCTCCCCTGCTAACAGTTAGGTTATAACTTTTCGTGGTTTAATATGGAAAACCC
Organism: Effrenium voratum; assembly: GCA_963377175.1. Classification (NCBI taxonomy): domain Eukaryota; class Dinophyceae; order Suessiales; family Symbiodiniaceae; genus Effrenium; species Effrenium voratum. The sequence continues at coordinate 1,376,629 of CAUJNA010003760.1, read as the reverse complement.
ATTAGTTGGCAAAAAGTGAAAGTCCTAACATCCCTTGGCAAAATGCACCTCTGTTCTGGGGGGGGAAGAGAGGGGAAGCATGAGTGCGACCGCGTTGAAAAAGCGACCCATTCTGTCTGCACATCTCAGCTCTTGAAAAGCAAGCCATTTCATTGCTGGGCGTGAGGCCATTGTCTGCCGCAAACCTAAGCGTTGATGTCAACCATTCTGTGCCCACCTATCATTTTCTGCAACAACAACCCATTTCTGTTGGGTGTCTGAAGGCTCGGACTTGCGAAATGGACATGGGGAAGGTGCGGGTGTCCTGAGCGAGCGAGGCCTTCACCAGCCGTTGCTGGCCGAAGAAACCACTGGACGAGAGACTAGGATCCTTTGGTTCCGCTCAAACCGACACACCGAATTTCGCGGTCGTCTGCCCGGAGGAAATGCCATTAGGTGTGTAGAACTCACCCAACTCAATGTAAAACCTCCCAGCAAGCGACGGACACAATAACAACATCGCATGGCCAATTTGCTTGCTGAAGCTGATATCTAATTTACAAGCCTGGCGAAGTAACAGGAGCCTACCTCCCGCCCTAGTCAAGGATCCCCGTAACATGGCAAACCTCTGTTCATCTAGGGCTTTCTCAATAACCCACTTAGCGGCCTCACGTCCAAAGCCCCTTGTCCAATATTCAGTCTTGTTCCAGTGGTCCAGCTCATCGATCCTGAACATTACGCATCATACCTCACCTTTTGTCTCAATACCACGCTTTTCATGTAAAAACGCCGCGTCATTTGAGAGGCTGCATACTAAGTCAGCCATGATTCAAAAAAACAACTCCTGTGGACTTATCTCTGAATTGGATAAACTCTTCAGACTGGGTGTTTGCCCTTTGGTTTCCCTTTAAACAGCCCCCAAAAATGATGTGGTGGTTGCTCAAAACCTCCTTTACATGGGTGATCGGGGAAAACCACTAAAAAAATGATATGTCCCATGGGACACGTTGCCCATGGCCTAAGAAACTACAGATCAACCCCCATTTCAACCACATGGGGAAAAAGGTTGCCCATGGTCATGGCCCATTTGGGGCCCGTTTGGGGATAATATGACTCAACCCCTCAGCTAAGGGCATCGACTTCCGTCCGCAAGGGCCCGCGCCTTGGGCCGAAACCTGCAGGGATGCGCATGGGGCGGTATGCCTTTGGTGAACTACTGATTCGGAGGTGATGTTTGTTTTTTGGGGTTTGTCTTTGTTGGTGATTTTTCGCCCCTCCCTCCCCCCTGTGTTTTGTTTCGTTCTTCTTCTTTTTTTCTTTTCTCGCCCCTCCCTCCCCCCCCCCCCTCCCCCGCAGAAAAACCAACAAATCAACACGCGGTTATCTTTTGGTGTCCCTTCAAACAACCACAAAACAGAAGGGGTACCCTTCAAAAACATACCCATCCAGCTCCAGAGGATGGGAAGGCTCTGAATCAGACAGGCGAAGGCCCCCGAGATTTGAACAAGTGGTTGGCCCAACCCGCGTAGCTGTATGCGACTGAAGGAACCATATGAGTCCAGCAAAGGGTTCCAGAGGTCTGGAGGTCGGATATGCCACGAGAAATTTCTCCACGGCATTAAAAAAAAAAAAACGCAACAAGATTCTGTGAAGTAACCTGACATTCCCAGTGTTGAGCAAGAAACACTTTCCCAATGCAAGTGAGTGCCGTTCAGAACTGTCAGGATCATTGGTGCCATGGACATCTACCACCGAAGGATTCCCTTTGGACAATCCAACTGTTTCTAGAGTCAAATACTCAGAGGCACTCGTTTAAGACACATCTTTAGGGTGCATTCAAGAACCACCTTGTGAATACCCACATATTGTAGCAAATTGAGCCGGGCCACTTCTTAGTGTAGGCATACCCCAGCGCTTGGAAAAGAAAACGTCAAACCCAAGTAGGGACTTGCTACGAAAGGAAGCTTCAACATGAGGTCGTAAACCTACTTGGGGTCATTTTTGCCAAAGGAATCCTGAGTTTTGACGCATGCGAGCCCGCACTCGGATCACCAAAGCTCCCGTACCTTAGGACCCACTAAAAGTAGCCACGTGCTCTTGAGGGATAGGTTGTGCCCAAATCCACTGTTCGCGCCTCCACGAACACTGGGTTTGGCATCCGAAATATTGTTACACCATCCAACGTGGGTGTCTCCTTTTTTTGGAGGGAACCATTTCGTGTTGCTTGTCTACTTGGAAACCAAAGGGAAGCCACTGGTTTGGGGGCTTCCCGCATGTTGAATACAACTCCAACAGGGAACTGAGAGCCAACCCTCCGCCACATGGTGAATCTTGCTTGCGCGGCCCGACCCCGCCTGATTGAAGCCCAAGCGAAGCTCCTACGAGAAGTTCCCAAGGCGAGCTCGCCCCGGAAGGGCCGTAGGAAGCCAAGCCCAGACGGCGAACCCTTCAACTGGAGGCACTGAGACTTGCTTGCTTTTGGGGCCTTCTCCTTCGTTCCCCCTTCCCCCAATAAATCGCTGCGTCGAACAGACACTGTGCGCTATCGCAAAAGGCAAAGGCAAGGGCCGATGGCCCGAAATCAGGAGGGGGGGGGGAACCTTCAACTGAGGTGAAACGAATTCGGCCAGTCGTCTCGTCCTCCAGCGGCAAGCGCAGCACCCCCACCGCGCCCGCGTCCCCCAGGCCGTTGTCCTCCAGACGCAGAACCTCAGCGCAGGCCGTCCGTTTCTCACAACGGTCAAGCCCCATCCCCTGCAAGTAACTCAGTCCTGCCTCGGGTTAGAAAGGGCGCAGGCGCATGATCCCAAAAAGTGGCAACCGATTGTATAATTCTATGCAAGCAACTCAGCAGCCTCATGGTATGTTCTTTCGTCCCTTGGTGTCAACCACCACAACTCCTCACTGGCCAAGGGGAAGAAAGGGTTTACCCTTGTCATGCAGTCTCCCCAAACCTCGCGTAAGAGGCAAGGCAAGACAGGGTTGGATTTGGAGGAAGAAGGTGAGAGCGACTAGCCCAGAGCCTGAACAGAAAGACCTGGTATATCAAGGGAACACTCTACTAGGTCGTTAGAATAAGGGTACCCTTTAAAGCTTTGTTCTGCAGTCTATTTTTAGTAGGGGAACCCTCACCAAACAAAAAGGAGAGGGGACTACTGGGGGACCTAGTCTACAAGTGTACAAGGTTCCTGGATGTTCCCGAAAGGAAACACATGGTTTGTTAAAGCACCAACCACATGAACATGTCAGCTATGGGCATTGGAGGTGTCGGTCGTGACCAATGCACCACCAAACGTTTGCAAGGCAGTGATAAATGGTGTATAAACTCGACAACTACAACTCGGTTGCTTTCTGCTCCCCTGCTAAAAGTTTAACTTTTAGTGGTTTAATGGAAAACCCATTAGTTGGCAAACAGTTATTAGAGTCCTAACATCCAAGCAAAATGCACCAAAGACAAAGTCATACCCGAAAACAACACCTTGAACATGTCTGGAATCGGGATCAATTGTTACAAACTGTTTGGAACATGTATCCTATACAAACCATTCACTGCAACACGGTATCAACCTATTCCCCACAATTGATTGGTCCAACTGAGCGCTGCAGGATGACTAACTCTTTGCTAGGGAGAACAGTACCTTTGGTGTCAAAACGTTCTCCACTTGAAGGTCAGCAGAAAAAAGAAAAAGAAAAAACAACACACATTTTGTGGGTTGGTTCCCACTTACGAGCAGGTTTGCAGGAACACAACAGTAGAGCTACCAACCACAACAGCAAGAAAGACACCGTCCCTCCCCTCGAGGAAACTCCTGTCGTGGAGCTCCCACCCGGCCTTCAATGCGCAGTCCGCAAGCTGCCCCAGAGCCAAAGCGCCCTCCGGGCCGATGCGGTTGTAGCCCAGGTCCAGATAAGTCAAAGACCTCGCGCGTTCGGAACGCGCGTTCGGAACGCGCGAATTCCGATTTGGACCCACGGAGAACAAGTAGACGTTCTCTGTCGTGCTGGCTGTAAATCAGTTGAAGGGATGTCCTTGAACCTTTGGAGCTGCAATGTCTGTGTTTTGTTGGCAAAGAACAACAGTACCTCTTCATGCATGTTCAAGGGCAAACCGGAAGAGAATCCCAGGAAAAGCAGGGATGCCCCCACCCCCTGCCCCCCGACCCCCCACAAAAGTGAAAGCGGTGTCAGGGCTTTGCCCGAACGTGGCGAACGCTCCTCGGACTTTGAGAAGGCAGCGCATGTTGACCTGCTTTGCACGTGAACTAACCACATGGCCATGGGTCAAAATCCCAATCGTACCCCCAGTGAACATCCCAACCCAACCACTAAAATAGGTACTAAAATGAGTGGTGCACCTACCCCAAAATGGTACCATTGGTTTTGAACCATGGCCACAGCTCGCCATACCCTTGGTAAAGCGGCAAATGACTGGCGTTCCATACTTGCAGTGCTTGCGGGCATTTGCAGCACAGAATTTGCCAACACTTGGATGCTCAAGCTGCTGAGTCAACATACCCTGTCTCGCTGAGAAATTCCGGTTGTAGTCAGAAAGCGCGGTTCGACGGGCAAAAACAGTTACCATGAGACAACTGTTAGACCGAGCCTCAAGTAAAAAACTAGGACATATCCCAAACAAAGGAAAAAGACGAATTCCTAGAAAAGAAGCCTATGTTCCCCCAACCAGCCCAAAGCGCCATATGATCTGGCCTGTTGCCACGCAGGGCTCGCGCCAGCGCGTCCGCACCATCCGCCTGGATCCCGTTCACGCTGAGGTCCTAAGAAGGGACGGAGAGTGATGAAAACTGTCTGACCCGATTCGAAGATGCAATTCAAGACAGGGTCAACATGGGTCAATGGAACCCTGTACGGGGACATGTATTCAGCTTCCCTCTAACTGGGGTGTCCTGTTTTGAGCAAGTTGACCTTGGCACCGCCGCCGCCAACACAGGGCTTTTTCGCTGCTCGAGTACACAGCGCGCAAGCAAAGTACTCGCCCAGGGTGGATTTAGGGTAGGCTTAGGGCTGGTTTAAGTTGTTAGGGCTGGTTTGCGGTGGGTTTTGTGCTGCTTAAAGTGGGTTTAGGGCTGGTTTTCGGGTTGGTTTAATGCTGGTCTCTGGTGGGTTGGGCTGGTTTTGGGCTGGTTTAGGGTTTGTTCAGTGTGAGCTTAGGGCTGGTTTAGGGTTGGTTTAGTGTTGCTAAAAGAAACCAAAAGAGCAGAAACTCGCAAAAAGCCACAAGCCAATCGGGTCCGCTGGTTTCCATCTGAAGCCACGCAAAAATGGAGCCCCTCAGAAAAACGGAGCCATTTGCTGAAATGAAGTTTTTCATGTTGCCTTGCTGGTTTTACAGGGAATGTGTCAGTGGACGTATTCTCTCATATACTTTTTCCAGCGGACTCCAGCTAATAAAGGAAAAGACTCCCCCGGTTCCGGCCCCACTCTCCAGACCTGAGAAATTACCGGTTTTCGAAGGGTCGCGGAGTCTCCTCATAGTTTTGCTCAAGGGCATCATGGACAGGCCGCTGCCGGTTCCGGCCCATCCTTCCATTAAACAGCCAGGCGGACAAAATGGTAACCTGTTTCTAGGGTGGGTGGTGGGTGGTGGGTGGTGGGTGGAGGTTGTTCGACTCACAGCAAGCACAACAAAAGCACACATACACTCGTACACCAAGGACTCCGCAGGCGCCGGAATTCACGGATGTGCTGGCCAATAGTACTCTATCAACATCTTCAGAGCTACCAAAGGCCACAAAGGAGGTCAACAAACGCACACCTTTCAGGTTGCTTTGAACGAGTGAAAGGACTCATCTCACTTGCTTACAAGTCTGTACACCCTTTGACCGTTGCCCAAACCCATCAACTGTTGGTTCTCCAACATGTCCAAGGTGTTTTACTTGCAGCTCTTTTAGTAAATCCCCAAAAAGCGAGGCAGCAGAACCAAAACGACCAGCTGAACTTTCGGGCGCTGCTTCGGAATCTCATGCCAAGGCTCGAGGTACTGGAGCTGGGTGCTGCCCATTTGCAGCGCCTGCGGAACAAAAAGCATTCACTGAGCTGCTGAGTTGACTGGCCACCCAAAGTGGAAACCTCCGGCAGATTTCCCCGCTGACACCAATCAAGGAGATGAGGCAAGACAGCCCAATGGCATGTGCTAAGCGACCTCCGTTGGGCTTGACCATTTCAGAGTGCCTGGGTGTTGCTCCACAAAACGTGTTGAGTCGATCTGCGGTATGAGCCACACTGCACTTCCGAGAGATCCTTTGCAGAAGAAGAAATTGGATGTGGCCAACTCATGGCATGGAGCCCTAAGGGGGGCGAACTGGGGAGTGGGGGCAGCTATCCACCTCACTGTTCACGTGGTTTCCACCCCATGCCTTGAGGGGGCGGTAGTCAACTTGGATTAAAAAAATCCTTTTCGGAGAACCTTCTCCAGGGATACCCATACCCCCCCCCCTCCGGTTCGCTCAGAGGTCCATGAAATAAAACTCGATCTCAGGTCCGTCCGCCGTCTCCTGCCTGCGCCAGGAGCTCACATCCCTGGCCATGTCGAATCTCCCCGAAAGCAGGTCATCCGGGCCAATTCCAACCATTTGCCTTAAGTTGAACAAACAGGCAACCAGTAGTGATAGGTTGTCTTACGAAAAAGAACAACTGGGAACATAACACATAGTACAGTATTAAGTATCTGGAAGACAAGCATTGACACACTGGAAATATGATGTCCACAAGCAACCTTTATCACGTGCTCGATTTGGCCAGCATACCCCGGTAAACGGGGTGCTCAACTTTCATATCTCCAACAACCAAACGAGCCCAACTCAACCACAGAGGAAGGATGCTTTGAAGTGTAAAGTCAATCACAAGCATGTGTGTGTGTGTGATATTGAATGAACCAATAAGTGAAACACGTGCGTGAATTAACGAGGAAGCAGGAGGACCAGAATTATCCTTAACCATGCCTGGTGGTTGGTTTGCTTGACATGCAGGGAACCGACCCTGAATGAAATGTGGTCCACTTTTCTGGGCGCATCATCTTAAACAAGTCTGAGCATGTATACATATGTATATATATATATGCATTTCTGATCTATATATACATATATGACATATATATATATGTATGTTTACAAATACATAGTTTTGCAACGCTTCAAAGCGCAAGAAAGGCTGCGAACCCTACGCCAGGTCGCGGCAGCCAGGGCTCAACTCCAGCAGGAGTCGACCGAGGTGACTGTTTGGGCGGCGTGTGTACATGCTAAGGGTGAACTAGCAGCCTTGGGCAAGCCCAAGCCGCACATGCCTCGGTTGAATATACTTGGCAACTTGTGCCCTCCTGAGGCTGCAGTAAGCCCTAAAGGCTTATTTATGTTTAACGAGATGCCTTGTTTGAACGTTTCACCACCCATGTTCGTCTTGGCACATTAAAACGTCACTGTGAATGACTCAGACCCCAAGGCCTTTTTGGGCTGTTGAATGGAGTACACCTTCTCGTGCCTCGAACTCCAGCCTTGCGGATGCAAAACCACCACCACCCGGCGGATCATGCAAGCAATGAACCTACAGAAAAAGTTGGGACCTGTGATTTCCCAGAGCATTGGATTTCCAGGGCAAAAAAACAAAGCGTCGCTCATGTCTTTCTTAGTTGATCTCGAGGGGCTTGCCGCCAAGCTGAAACCAGGCGACGCTCACCCAAACCCACGCGAGTCAGAATCAAAACCCGGCATTAAAATGCCCTATCCAGAACCATGCTTACAATTCTGGTCAGTAACCCTTACAAACCGTCTTCATCTACCCGCCTTAAGGCCCTGGCTCACGCCACGTGGGAGCCCGCTCCCCCAAACCCCGCGGGCGCCCTCGGGCGCCCTCTCGCGGGCCCCCCGCGCCTCGTTTCGGAGGTCGTTGATCTCCAGCTCCAGGCGCCTCAGCCGCGGCGCCCAGGCGCCCAGCCGCGCCACGGAGGAGCCCAGGGAGTTGCCTCCCAGCCTCAGGTCCGCGGCTGGGGGGGGGGGGGTCGAGTGGCGGAAGTCGCCTAGGCACCGAAAAAAAACCGGGGCGGGGGGGGGGGGGGGGCGTCCAGCCACTTTTGAGGCGTTGGTCCAGCCACTTTTGAGGCGCCGAGAATTCTTGGTGGACGTTGGAAGGGGATCAACAAGCTTTCAAACTTTAGCAGTTCAGTGGTTGGAGTTCAACCACTAAACCACAATAAGCGAAAATGTGAAATGCTTCCCAACAACAAACATGGAAAAACGAGGGGTGGGTCCAACCACTTTTGAGGCGGTTGCCTTCTTGAAAAAAAAACTGTGTTTGATACTTTGGGCGGACGCGTTCGTTCGAAATTCGATCACACATTTGGACAAAGAACGGCCGTTCGGATGTCCATTCCGAGACCGTTTCTTCGGGCCCGTAGCGGGTCTCCTGAAAGCTATCTGGCTGTGGTTGTCAAAAATAGGTACCTTAAATGGAACCCCGGTGGACACATGGACCAAAACCTGCGGTCCCCTGGTGGTTTAATTTTGACCCATACCCATCTGAAGGGATTAATTATGAGGGTTGAAGGAAAAAGGGCGCTCTTTGTTTTTGTTGGGGGGGGGAAAGGGTGCGAGTCAGAACACTGCACCTTTTAAGGAACGCTCTTGCAGGGCAGCCGACACGAAACCATTCGTTTAGATTCTCCCCTAAATCATTTCAAATCATCCCCCCCCAACGCCAAACAATAATCAAGTACCATGTTGGGATCGCACTCCAGGGGTGAGTCCTGAATTTACGACAGCTATGGAGAATGGATCTTTTTACCAGGGTTGGGCTTCTATTTATGGACCTTTTGGTGGACATTGCTAAGGTAGGGACTTATTTGTGCCCACCGACCTCTGTCGAGGGGCTCCCTACAAAAAAATAGCCCCCAAAATTGTCGTACCTTCCAAACAAACACACACACACACACAGGGTGTGTAAAGCGGGTGCATGAGGTGTACATAAGATGAGAGTGTTCTATGTTTGGGGCATGCACCAACCCAAGCAAGGTAGAGATTTCCCCGGACACAGGCTGGCCTGCATAGATCACCCAGAAAGTACCTGGCCCTGCATTCTTCGGATGTGTCTAAGAAAGCATCTACATCCACTTCCACAGGAAGTTAACCCACACCCCCAGATTTTTTGGGTATTTGGTCTTCAACGGACCTCCCTGCACAATGCCCCAATCGGGATATTGTGCAACCTTATTGGGTTTTGACCCCTCATGTAATGGGCCAGAGGGGGATTTCACCCACCAAACAAATCTGCATAATCCGCATTCCCACAACAAGCAGGGGTTCTGCTAAATCAGGGGTTCAGATGAACCCTTTTTGAGAAAGCCTCAACAAGTTGAAACAAGTTGAAGCACCGCACTCGGGGGGTTGGGGGTGCTCTCTAAATTGACCTTTTGTTGGGAAGCAGGTTGTGCACAGAACTCTGCCCACTCTCAGGCCCATGGAAGTTCCAGTTGCAAGGTGTGTCTTTCCCAAAACCCGCCTTTTTGTTTGGTTCCCTGGTCCAGCTTTCACCACCCGCTGAGGGGATTTTTTTCGCCGCGCACGCCTTCCGTTTGAACACCCGGAGAAATCCTTCGGCTTGGGCCCCCGGACGCCAGGCGTTCCAGGCCTTGAAGCACTCGGTTTTGCGTCAAGCGGTCCAAATGCTCCGCGCCCAGCTGGCAGTAGCACAAGTCCAGGCCTTCGACGCTTGTTTTCCCCACAGATTTTTTCCCCACAAGAAAAAGGATTTCCCGCTTTGTTGTTGGTAGGGAGCCCGTCCAAAAGGAGCCAGCCTCTTTTTTTTGTGGGTTGGTGGGGGACCTGTTGAAAAGAAATCTCAAAGGTTGGATGTTCCAGGAGAAAAAGGGAACCCGTTTTTTGTTTGGTGGGTAGGAGACCCGTTGAATCGACGTTGGAGTGGATTTCCAGGGAACCTTTGATTTTGTTTGGTTGGTAGGGGACCGGTTGAAAAGGAATGGAAGGGACACCTTCCTATGGAAAGAACGAGGTAAGCCTTTTTGTTGGTAGCTTAAGCATGAGAAAGGACCCTGCATAGGGGTCTGGTTTCTCATCCGAAGATTTTGGATCTCGAGGGGCCTTTTTTAGAGTCCAAGATGCTTAGGGTGCTTGAAATTAAAGGGCACCACTAAGTGGGTTGGAGACTGTTGGGACAAGTTGTGGGCTTAGGGAAAATGTTGGCGAGAACCGCTTCGTATTTTCGAGCCAACCGATTGTTTGCGGAGCCTATAAAAAGGAAATAATGGAGGCTCGGCGCTGCGCGCGGAAAACGTGGAAATAATGAATCCCCAGGACCAGTCCTGGGGCCAGTCCTGGGACCGGTCCTGGGACTGGTCCTGGGACCCTGGGTCCAAGCCGGTCCCGGGATCGAGTCCTGGTCTGACCGCTGGTATCGGATCCCACTTCAAACCGCTGCAGACACCTGGTGTCCAGGGATCCTCTACGACCACAAGGATTGGAAAAGTCAGACAGATGGCAGCTCGTCCGTCAATGACCGCACGGGCCGATTTGCACCCAAGTTACGTTGAGCTGGTCCTAGAAACCAGGCCGTCGGTGCCTTTCAACCGGTCGCGGGGAGTGACTGGGACTTGGGACCCTGTCCGGTCCTGAAACACGGGTGCCAGTCCGGAAACAGCGACATTGGAGGAAACAGGTGTCTGGAGCGGTTTGAGGTGATCCATTCTGCAAGAGAGTCCAATACGTCGAGTCAAACCGCGCCAGACTGGGGCCAGCCTGGACAGGGTCCCAAGTCCCGCTCCCTGCCGGCGACCGGTCCAGGGCAACTGTCCCCGGGGCAGTTTCGGGAGGGCCCGGGAGAGGCGACTTCTCCCGGGCCAACTCGAAGTGACTTGGGCGCAAGCCGGCCCGAGCTGTAATCAACGGACTAGCTGCCATATTTCTCACTTTTCCGTTAATCCTTGTTTGGTCGTAGAGGATCTTATAAGTGGTCCCTGGGTTTGCGGACGTGTTTCAGGACCGGTCCTTATGACTTTTCCCTGAATGCGCCGAGGGTCGGCGGCAGCAGGCGGGAGCCTGGTTAATCAATCACCTAGAATAGTTGGGCTGCTATTGAACCATCTTGCCTCACGATCATGGAAGACGAATGTTTTACCACATGTGGGGCACACCAGGTTGGGCCAACGCCCTTTCTAAATTATTATGCTCAAGGTGCCCCCCCCCTCGTTTTTCATTTGCACAACGCATTTACCATGGATCATGTCCAAGGAAGCAACTGGACGGTTCTATGGCCTAGAAGTTCAACTTGCACTACGTGTAGTGAGTGTTCCATCTGCCTCAGCTTTGGCTCCCAAAAAATCATGATGTATTTAAATATTGTCAAATTGTTATTCTTCACCAGAAACCAACAACACGAAACCATGGCAAACACAAACAGCCACGCAACAACAATACGAACAACACACACAACAAACCATGAAGCATCATTTCATCAGAGAGATACACAAACAATTGACGCCCAACACCAATTAACTGTGGGTTCTAACATGGTTATAAAGGTTCTATGTTGGTCATATAACCCAAATGAAAACCAGGTAGGAGCCAAAGCAGACACAAATATGTCAGTGGCTCCAAAAAATGGAATCCCAAAACGGCACCTTGGTACATGGAACCAAAGACTCAAACCTGCGAAACCCTAGTTCTAGCCATTGGCCCTATCGGTTCACCCTATGGGTGTGGTTCATCCATATGGGTGTGGTTCCCTAGTTCTTGAATTTTGAGCCACACCCATCTGGCCCTTTCGGTTCATCGGTTCATCAGAGATGCTCTGCAGCTGCTCGAGGCGTTTGCCGAGCTCGGTGCAAAGCGCGGCACCCAGGGAGACCTTGGGTGGTGGGGTGGGGTGGGGTGGGGTTGGGTGGGGTGGGGTGGGGTGGGGTGGGGTGGGGTAGGGTGGGGTGGGGTGGGGTGGGGTAAACTGTGTTGGGGTGGGTGGGGGGTGTGGAGGGTGTGGGGGGATTGCTCCTCAACCTCAACTGGTTTTGGGCAGACTGCTTTAGGACCATACATTTTGATTGTAACGGTTTAATTCTTAAGGCCGCTGATGTAGGATGCAAACTCCCTGGTGTTTCAAACGCAGCTTGCTGTGTATCATTTTGTCATATAACCCCGGACCTGCTGGAAAAACTGACTCAGCTTGTTATTAAAAGGGCTTTTCTCTAGGGAACTCCCTGGATCATGATTCATGGCCGATGGCTTGCGAAAATTAACTCTCAGTAAGGCTTATTAAGGCCTTCCTTGACGAAAATGATGAAGGCACCTGCCAACGGAAAATTCCATGGCTTGGGTATGCCTAAGGATGTACCCCTTGGGGGCCGGCACTGGACAGGGCAACCGAACTGTATATAGGCATGCGTCAAAATAGGGGACCCCCTGCAATGGCAGTTTCCTTTTTGATGCCCATCTTGTCCATCCAATCCCAAACAGGGGCACCCTAAAAAAGCACACTATACGTGGTTTGTATAGTTTGGAGGCAAAGGGTGGACAACAGCAGGGGGTACGTGGAGACAGGACTTTATGGTCACAGTCGGAATGGTTAAACAGGAGGGATGATGCAGGTTTTGGTCCACGCTTCCACTTGCCAGGGTTCCATTTTGGTACCGTTTTTGTTGAGCCACAGCCACATATATATATATATATATATACCAATCCACAATATAGGGAAGAATGGTGTTTGACAAAGAAAAGGTTTGGCCCCCACAAAGAGAACACAATGACCGCAACCAAGTGTTTTGGTCGCCCCAATTAAAACATAAACACGCAGAATCAAAGAGGCCAACCTGGGCGTGAGAAGACTCGAATTCCTCCAATTGCTTAAGCCCCTGAGAAAACACATATTTCCAGTAGTGATAGATTCCCTTTAAAAGCAACACGAGAAAATAATAGCCAACAAAAAATGTCCTTAAGCAAATGCAAGCAATCATAGGCTATTCAGCACCCGGATAATTTGTTGGCCAACCCATCAAAAGACCTAAGCGCCGTCCAGGCACAAAGTTGCAGCGCACGGCGGCGGCGCCTGAAAAAGTCGGAGCCGGCAGAATCGTTTGGATACAGTGCCCTTGAAACCCGTCGACTGTTGGTTTGGCCTTGCCCTCCCAGACCGATTTTTGAGCCGGCCTTTTTGGGTTGGACAAATGAGTGCAGTGAGGATTGCCTTTGGTACGATAGGGTGGTTTCCCACCATGGGCCAAAAACTTACCCTCCCACCAACTAACATGGAAGTGCACAGACGTTGGTAGAAAGACGACCTTCCTGTTGGCAAGGGGCTTTGTGCACTTCCATGTTAGTTGGTGGGAGGGTACCCATGCAACCACCGGTTGAACCACCTGCTATGTTTTGGCCGTCTCGGCGCTCAACTGATGAATTCATGCTTAAAACAGCAGGTCAGACAGAAGGACACCATGTTTTGCTCTTGCGTTGCCTCATGCTTAAAGTAAACTCCCAAAACACACATATGAACACTTTAGCAACTGCAGGCGTGTAGCAATGACCCTTATCACGAATTAGGAACCCAAACAAATGCTAGTTCTCAATGACCCATGAACCATCCCTCGTGGCTTCCTTCAAAGGAATCGTCTTCCGAGATTCATGACAAACAGCCCAAGCAAAAAGCCACCGAGAATCAGCAAGACTGGCTTTTCGCTGTTCAATCGCCGAAGCGCGGCTTCGGACGCAGGACATCCCGTCTTTCACGGAGAGTGATGCCTGCTCAAGTGAGGCTTGACCAAGCCTTCAGCCCATTCTTACCGCATAGGTCATCTTACACCCTCTCCAACTACTCCCCCCTCCTCGCCCGAAGCCTTCATTTGCTTAAGTCCCCTGGAAAACATGTTTTGTTTTTTAAAAAAAAAAAAAAAAAAAAAAAAACAACAACATTTCCAGTAGTGATAGATTCCCTTTAAAACCAACGGGGGAAATAAAATCAAAAAATGCTTAACCAAATGGAAGAAGATAATCCAGAGGCCTCGAACTAAGACCCTTTTCCTTGTTGCGTGGGTCCCCTCGCCTGTCTCCACCAGCTCCAACAAATCCGCGCTGTTGTGGGCAACCTTCTCCATCGGCTGAAGATAAGGCGTGCGCTTTGTGCTGGGTGGTACTCCCTTCAAATTCGCATGGAACCCCAAACAAAGGGGTCACCCAAAAGGAGGGCTTCTTCAGTTCCATGCCAAAATCTGGCAAGTATGCTTGGGACAAATGGGACATGAAAAGAACTATCCATATGGCTGTGGGTCAAAAATAGGTACCCAAAATGGCTTGCCCTGGTAAATGGAAACGTAGACTAAAACCTGCGGTCCATATCCTGGTGGTTGAATTTTGACCCATACCCATATATTGGGTGCGCTCTTGTTGCCAAAAAACTCCACTTGCGGCCCATAGGGAAATCGCCCGACGGACACTGGAACATCCAAAGCTGGCCACGGTGGTTCTCTTGTGTCGGCTCAAGCTTCTCCCAAAATTTCGAGGGGTTGGAAGTCGGGGATTTTCTTTGCGACCGCAAAATAAACATGTCCTGATATATCCTGCTACCGTCTTCAGTTCAGCCTGGCAACGGGGGCTCATAAGTCTTATGCATTTATAACCCCTTTCGAGCCGAGCGGAGCGGCGTGACAGTGGCTGTCAGTCCTGTGTGATGTGCATGCTGAGAAGAACCCCCCCTTCTTTGCGGTTTGTTTGGGTGTGGGCTGCCAATTTCCGTGATGCCTGAAAAGGCAATGTTTGTAGGGTAAACTGGTCATGGGAATGAACCACTTTGGAAATCGGGAACCGTTAACCCCGAATTCACAAACCTCTGATTGAGTTTGGGTGGGGTTCCGGATCAGTTTGGTGGGCGACGCCCCCCCAGTAGTATGGGTTTGTGAATTTGAGGTTCCCATTGTTGCTTTGGGGTGGCTTCAACTGGATTGGCGTGCAACCAGGGATCAATCAGCTCTCACCCGAGTCAAGTAGCCAAAATAACGAACGTGGACCACTGGAAGCAAGCAATCAATTCACATCAGCTGGACACCAACAGGTTCCTGGAAGCCATCTTGCTGCCTCGGGCGCCGCTTTCTTTGGGCATCCACGGGAGTTTTTGTCCATACGACATGCAAAACGCCGCAGCATCCATTCTGAAAGCAAACGTCAGTGCTGCAATTGTCGATCATTCACCAACCTACATGAAGGAATCCCCAAGTATACGGAGGCTTCCTCATTTTGAGGCTCGGGAGACCTTCGTGGAGCAAACTGCCGTGCAGTTTGAACTAGGGCCGTTCGACAAAGCTCTGTCCTTTGAGATCAGGGGTGGCGCAGTTCAAAGCCCAGCGGCTGATGTCCCTTCCCACGAGTCTCATGCAGAGTCCCAGGCAATCGCTCTACGCGCAGGCGGGTAGGGCATATGAGGGGCCCAGCCAACGCAACCATCCAGTCCGTAAATTACGATACTAGCATGACTCACTTACATGGACATCAGGAGTTCTTAATAGCATCTCACTACCCCCGGCTCGGTCAACTCATGACACATTTGCCCGACAAGTTCTCGACTCCCGCAAAAAATCAGGAATCAGAAGATAGGAATCCCCAACTATGGGATGTTAGGCTCAATGAGCTGGGTGTTGCCCCAGTCCAAATCGGCGAGCTTCGAATATGTTTTTCCGCCCCATCCAGCCCCCGAGTGAGCAATCAACACCCGCAAGAGTCGCTGGCCGGTGTTCACGTCCCAGAGCCTCGGCGAAATTTCCGGGAAGGTGCCTTTGCCTGTGGTGCCATTCGAGGGTGCCCCGCCTTTTGGGGAGTTTATAGGGACATCCAAAAAGGAAACCCGGCCATTCTGGGGGGGTTGCGCCTCCACTACAAGATGCCAAATCACGAAGACGGACTTCAAGTCGTGATTGGAGAAAGGTGGGGAGGGAGGTACTTCCAAAGATTGTCATTCAACTACTCCTTTTCAAATGGCGTTTGATTCGTGGCCTCAAATCCTATCTCATTTCCCTCAAGTGGATTGGCCACAAGACTCGCCGTCGGTTTTAGGACCCACAGGGCGTCCCTTTGTCCCCACTCGGCTCGAACTTGGCCAAGCCGCAAAACTGTTGACACATGGGGTTGATCAATATTCAGTTCGGCCCCCTGAGTTTTCCATGGGAAGCTTCTCCCACGAGGTGAAAATCAGATCCATCTTTCTGTTTGTGGTTGCCCTGGTCCTCCCACGTTTACCGGACCTTTCGGTCAACCCCACATGCCCCACATCTTCCATGTTGATCTTTGAGGAGCGGCCAGGGGCAATTTCTGTCATCGCCGCGGCTTTCTTTTGAGGCCCGGGGCCCTCGCTCAGAGGGGTAAGGGGGATCTAAGGGGTATGCAAGTGGGACAAACTAAGGCTCCATTCACAAGGGCCCATGAGATGTTGAGAACAACTTGGTTCCGAAATGAAGGATATCTATATCTATGCATTTAAGCAAAAGCCTTTCACGAAGGTCAAGAGGCAGAATCTCCGAATTGGAATTAACTCAGGCATCGTCAATCGCACATACTTCATCGTGTCAGCGCTAGAGTGCGAGGCCAAACAACTCACAAAAGCACCGTCAATCACCCACCTCTTGAGGTCTGGGATAACAATTCAATGATCTAGTAGGGTACCCATTGACCAAGAACCTTTATCATGCGACGCTTGCTTGCTACACTTTGCCCAGACTCTCAGACTCTCAGATCCATCATCGTTCCGGATCCAACCTCGCATAAAACAGAACTGACAAGCCTCCTTTCCCAAGGGGCAATTACGGGTCCATCATGCATCACCTTGAAACATCACTAAGAGATCTAAGAGGACATTTACTTCGTGGGCCTTTCCCGGCGCTGTCAACTTACTCGCTTTGGCGCCCGGCTGAACGGAGCAGTCCCGGGAGCCGGTGAAGAGCCCCTCCTGGGATCCAAATGACTTGGCGAGCCATTTGGCCGCAGAAAAAGGCCCGAAGCTCGCGTACAAAAACCATTTGGCAGTGGGTCAAAAATGGGAACCCAAGATAGAACCCTGGCAAATGGAACCAAGGACCAAAATCTGCCCCAGAGCCAAACACATCGGGGATTCGACTCTTTCGATTCGACTCGCGGATTCGACTCGCGAGGCGAATGGGTCCTGGACGAGGTCCATGGAGTTCACCGCCATGGTGTGCCCCTCCAACTTCCGGACCTCCGACTTGCGACGTGCGACTTGCGACTCGACTCCCGGAAGCCGAAAGGCCATGAGGACTCAGCCGGGCGACAAATGGGAAGTGGAAACGCCAGTTGGCTAGGAACTTTTGTTCAAAGGTCGTTTTCCTTTTCGGCGATAAATGGCAGGTTTGTGAAAACGGCAGTTGGCTAGGAACTTTTGTTCAAAGGTCGTTTTCCTTTTGGGCGATAAATGGCAGGTTTGTGAAAACGGCAGTTGGCTAGGAACTGTTGTTCAAAGGTTGTTTTCCTTTGGGGCGATAAATGGTAGGTTTGTTGTGGAAGCGCCAGTTGGCTAGGAACTTTTGTTCAAAGGTCGTTTTCCTTTTGGGCGATACATGGTAGGTTTTTTGTGGAATCGCCAGTTGGCTAGGTACTGCTGTTCAAAGGTCGTTTTCCTTTTCGGCGATACATGGTAGGTTTTTGGTGGAAACGCCAGTTGGCTAGGAACTGTTGTTCAAAGGTTGTTTTCCTTTGGGGCGATAAATGGTAGGTTTGTTGTGGAAGCGCCAGTTGGCTAGGAACTTTTGTTCAAAGGTTGTTTTCCTTTTGGTCGATAAATGGTAGGTTTTTTGTGGAATCGCCAGTTGGCTGGGTACTGCTGTTCAAAGGTCGTTTTCCTTTTGGGCGATACATGGTAGGTTTTTTGTGGAATCGCCAGTTGGCTAGGTACTGCTGTTCAAAGGTCGTTTTCCTTTTCGGCGATAAATGGCAGGTTTGTGAAAACGCCAGTTGGCTAGGAACTTTTGTTCAAAGGTCGTTTTCCTTTTCGGCGATAAATGGCAGGTTTGTGAAAACGGCAGTTGGCTAGGAACTTTTGTTCAAAGGTCGTTTTCCTTTTCGGCGATAAATGGCAGGTTTGTGAAAACGCCAGTTGGCTAGGTACTTTTGTTCAAAGGTCGTTTTCCTTTTCGGCGATAAATGGTAGGTTTGTGGAAACGCCAGTTGGCTAGGTAGTTTTGTTCAAAGGTCGTTTTCCTTTTGGGCGATAAATGGTAGGTTTTTTGTGGAAACGCCAGTTGGCTAGGTACTGCTGTTCAAAGGTCGTTTTCCTTTTCGGCGATAAATGGTAGGTTTGTGAAAACGCCAGTTGGCTAGGTACTTTTGTTCAAAGGTCGTTTTCCTTTTGGGCGATAAATGGTAAGTTTGTGAAAACGGCAGTTGGCTAGGAACTGTTGTTCAAAGGTTGTTTTCCTTTGGGGCGATAAATGGTAGGTTTGTTGTGGAAGCGCCAGTTGGCTAGGAACTTTTGTTCAAAGGTCGTTTTCCTTTTGGGCGATACATGGTAGGTTTTTTGTGGAATCGCCAGTTGGCTAGGTACTGCTGTTCAAAGGTCGTTTTCCTTTTGGGCGATACATGGTAGGTTTTTTGTGGAAACGCCAGTTGGCTAGGAACTGTTGTTCAAAGGTTGTTTTCCTTTGGGGCGATAAATGGTAGGTTTGTTGTGGAAGCGCCAGTTGGCTAGGAACTTTTGTTCAAAGGTTGTTTTCCTTTTGGTCGATAAATGGTAGGTTTTTTGTGGAATCGCCAGTTGGCTGGGTACTGCTGTTCAAAGGTCGTTTTCCTTTTGGGCGATACATGGTAGGTTTTTTGTGGAATCGCCAGTTGGCTAGGTACTGCTGTTCAAAGGTCGTTTTCCTTTTGGGCGATAAATGGTAGGTTTTTTGTGGAATCGCCAGTTGGCTAGGAACTGCTGTTCAAAGGTCGTTTTCCTTTTGGGCGATACATGGTAGGTTTTTTGTGGAAACGCCAGTTGGCTAGGAACTGTTGTTCAAAGGTTGTTTTCCTTTGGGGCGATAAATGGTAGGTTTGTTGTGGAAGCGCCAGTTGGCTAGGAACTTTTGTTCAAAGGTCGTTTTCCTTTTGGGCGATACATGGTAGGTTTTTTGTGGAATCGCCAGTTGGCTAGGTACTGCTGTTCAAAGGTCGTTTTCCTTTTGGGCGATACATGGTAGGTTTTTTGTGGAAACGCCAGTTGGCTAGGAACTGTTGTTCAAAGGTTGTTTTCCTTTGGGGCGATAAATGGTAGGTTTGTTGTGGAAGCGCCAGTTGGCTAGGAACTTTTGTTCAAAGGTTGTTTTCCTTTTGGTCGATAAATGGTAGGTTTTTTGTGGAATCGCCAGTTGGCTAGGTACTGCTGTTCAAAGGTCGTTTTCCTTTTGGGCGATAAATGGTAGGTTTTTTGTGGAATCGCCAGTTGGCTAGGAACTGCTGTTCAAAGGTCGTTTTCCTTTTGGGCGATACATGGTAGGTTTTTTGTGGAAACGCCAGTTGGCTAGGAACTGTTGTTCAAAGGTTGTTTTCCTTTGGGGCGATAAATGGTAGGTTTGTTGTGGAAACGCCAGTTGGCTAGGAACTGTTGTTCAAAGGTTGTTTTCCTTTGGGGCGATAAATGGTAGGTTTGTTGTGGAAAGTTGGCTAGGAACTTTTGTTCAAAGGTCGTTTTCCTTTTGGGCGATACATGGTAGGTTTTTTGTGGAAGTTGGCTAGGTACTGCTGTTCAAAGGTCGTTTTCCTTTTGGGCGATACATGGTAGGTTTTTTGTGGAATCGCCAGTTGGCTAGGTACTGCTGTTCAAAGGTCGTTTTCCTTTTTTGCGATAAATGGTAGGTTTTTTGTGGAATCGCCAGTTGGCTAGGTACTGCTGTTCAAAGGTCGTTTTCCTTTTGGGCGATACAT
The DNA here is from genome assembly GCA_963377175.1 of Effrenium voratum. Lineage (NCBI taxonomy): Eukaryota > Dinophyceae > Suessiales > Symbiodiniaceae > Effrenium > Effrenium voratum. The sequence goes on along the minus strand of CAUJNA010003760.1, from coordinate 1,356,746 downwards.
GGTAGGATTTTTGTGGAAACGCCAGTTGGCTAGGAACTGTTGTTCAAAGGTTGTTTTCCTTTGGGGCGATAAATGGTAGGTTTGTTGTGGAAGCGCCAGTTGGCTAGGAACTTTTGTTCAAAGGTTGTTTTCCTTTTGGTCGATAAATGGTAGGTTTTTTGTGGAATCGCCAGTTGGCTAGGTACTGCTGTTCAAAGGTCGTTTTCCTTTTGGGCGATACATGGTAGGTTTTGTGTGGAAACGCCAGTTGGCAAGGAACTTTTGTTCAAAGGTTGTTTTCCTTTGGGGCGATAAATGGTAGGTTTGTTGTGGAAACGCCAGTTGGCTAGGAACTTTTGTTCAAAGGTTGTTTTCCTTTGGGTCGATAAATGGTAGGTTTGTTGTGGAAACGCCAGTTGGCTAGGTACTGTTGTTCAAATGTTGTTTTCCTTTTGGGCGATAAATGGTAGGTTTGTTGTGGAAACGCCAGTTGGCTAGGTACTTTTGTTCAAAGGTTGCTTTCCTTTTCGGCGATAAATGGTAGGTTTTTTGTGGACATGCCAGTTGGCTAGGTACTTTTCTGCTTAAGGTCGCGTCTTACTTTTATTGCCCCGTTACAAACGACACAACAAGGGGTTCTCTGTTAAAGAAAGACACGCCCATTGGTTTCCGAACGGGCTAAACGGAATTTGAGATGGACCAGGCATGTTAAGGGGGACACCTTGTCCTGTGAGCCTGATGTCCCCAATCATTGCACTATGACCATCCGTAGTAAACCCCAGGAGGAGAAAGGTCCTCCAGGAGAAAGGCCCCTTCGAAGGAAACATGGGCTTCTAAGACCCTCTGGTCAGGTGCCATCTTAGTTGATGTACGTCATACATGTTTGGATACATGATCCAAAAGGATGTCCTACTGAGCTTCATGCAAGGTGCAAGCTGAACAAGTCAAAGCCGATTTGTTTGGTTTTGACCTTTTCCCACTAAAACACTGTAGTTGGCCCAACAGAATCGGGGTGGTCCTTCTGCAACTTGTCTCCAGGGGTGCTCCGAATTATTTTGACCCCGACGGCAACTCTGGGGTCGATTGGTGCAAAAAACTGCGCGGAGGAAAAACAAAAAAAAAACGTTCAGCCACCCTGGGAAGCCTGAAAAAGGGGGTCACCAGTGTGGCTGCCACTGAGCTCGCTGCAAACCACTTTTGACCCAAAGGAGATTTCTCAACTCTTCGCAGCAGTTGCACGGCTCGTCTAGCAAGCCTCGCTGACTTTCAGGATCTGAGAGGAAAGGCTGGGGGGTCGGACTCCAAACCACCGGTCTCCCAAGCCCAGACGAGTGGGAAACTGAGCTGGGCTCCAATGTTTTTTGACTACCCCAGACTTGAAGTTGATTCCCCCAAAAAACGGTTGCCCTTGGGTTTCGGTCAACTGAATAGTACCTCAACCTTTCTTTCTGTAGTCTATTGTGTCCCGAACCCTCCCAGAAAAAAAAGGTGAGAAAGGGCACCGGCTCCGGACCCTCGTCAAAAACCACGGAACGAACCCTGCCTTTCGCTGAGCCTCCGGGCGGGGCGGGCCGCCTCGCCTTCTCTGAGGTGCTGCTGACGCCAGGTTTGCACCACGCCGTCCGAGCACCTGACGGAGTCACCGAGCCAAGACTCCTGCGTCGGCCAGAAGCTGACCGGGGGGGTCTTCTGAAATTTAGTACTCCGTGTTTGTGGTCGGTGCTTTGAAGGGAAACTATAGAAAATATAAATGAACCATATAAAAAGTAAAAGAAAAGAACATGAAAGGGAAAGACACCAAAATTCACAATTTTAGGGGGGAGGCCCTTAAAGAAAACAAGGCCAAATCTTGTTTGCCAGCAAAACTGGTCACCAAAGTAACTCCGGAAGTCAGCCAAGCCTTTTGCGGCTCGGCTCGTGGATCCGGGAAATCGAAAGCAAAACCACCCATTCGTTTGGCGGATTTTGCACATTTGGTGAAACAACCAGACCCTGGTGCTTCGTTTTTTGGGGGACCAAACAGGTCGGTTTTCTTGCCTGCTTCGGCATGTTTCAACTGAGCGCTTGCCACAAATCCCTGGTGCCAACCCCCTGGGTGGAATATCGCCCATCCTGCAACGGAGCTTGGTGCCTGTTGACTCGTTGGGTTGCAACCCCGCTGTAACAGGCTGACCACAGCCAAAAGCATGCTTGCAGCCCGCTACATGAACAACCCCAAACAGATCCAAAAAAAAACAAAATCCACATCTCAAAAAAACAACAACAAACAAAAAGAACAAGACCAAAATAAATAACCGAAACCATGCAAAGAAAAAAAGGTGAATGCAGACTCCACCGCTCCGTTGGCCCAGCGCCCCTTTGGGCCCGGACGCTGCAAAAAGGAGCTCCGGGTGTTCAAGGAGGCGGTTGAGAGCCTTCCTCAGAAAGTCGCTCGCACTTCCAACGGAGTACTATAATGCCCAGAACCATGCTTCAAGAATTGAGAAGGCGGCAGCCACTTCTGGTTGGGATTGCCCCATACAAATTACCCTCGAATTGCCCGGGGTTTGATTGTGGCCTTCTCACGACAAGTCAGATGATAAGTAGATGGACCTTCCTGAACTTTCTGTCCACAACGGCCCAAACCCGGAAAACTTAAAGTCCATGAACTCAGGGGGGAGGCATCTGGCATACTCAGCGGCCCCTTGAGCCTGAAATAAAAGCTTCACCTTGGGCCACTAAAAATGGTGGCCACGAGGAAACCAAAAGCTTCAGCAAAGGGCAAGGTGAAAACCAACAGGTCAACAGGCCCGACAACGGAGCCTTCCTGAGGTGGGTTTGTCTCAAAACAGGATATAGAGAGCCCTCAAAATAATGAGGCCCACGTTCCCCTGTGGCTTCCTGAAAGAAAAACAACTCATCAAACAGGGCGCCATGAAACAATGAAAGCGACGCCATTCGAATGTCCTTCGATCGGGTGCCACCGCCCAGTGTGGCATAAGGAGTTCAAGCTAGCCATGTTTGAAAGGCAATCCCATTCATGTCCAGAGCTGGTAGCCTACTAAGGACCACCCCTTGGTTGTCTGTCTGGAGACAACTTACTATCTGGGCCTCACCTGAGTGGGGCTTCACAACGTTGATTTCCCCGCGACTTGAATATAAGCAGCTAACTAATTGCACAAATGGATGTCTTTTTTTGAGGGTTCCCCGTTTCAAGGGGCAAAATCTCGACCAGAGAGCCCAAGCCATCGGTCCAAGCGCGTCGCCATGAAGTCGGCAAATCTATGCCCAAAATCGGGGGCGGGCGGGCAGGCGGGGGGGGGGCCATTCGCTTCCTGAGTGGATAGTCCAAAAACTTGGGATGCGAGCGATGTTTTGTTGCCTGAATCTTGTTCCGCTCTCTTTTGCCACGGTGCCCTTATCACCAGCCAGTGACTTGGAAACCACTTATCACGGCAACTCATTCTTTCAGCCTTTGGGTTTCGTCTGGATGAAACGGACCCAAACTGAATTTTCTTGGATTTCATCTGCCCCATCCAGCCCCCTCCCGACATCAAACCGGCGAAGCTCCGAGTGGCTGGTGAGCTCGAATCCTCAAGCGCCGGGCTCACAGGTGGTGTCAGACGTTTCGCGGGATGGGAGGGTCACGTGTGGTTTTCTCAGACGGGATATTCCGATGGTGGTCTTCCTTCCGGCAAGGATGGGAGGGGAGGGGATTTGTTGTCTTGGTGTTCTCAAAAGGGGAACAAAAACAAGGATGGAGGTCTTTGTTCTGGCAAAGCCTTTCAACCAAGCTGAAAAGGGCAACCTAAAACAGCACACGCATTTTACACATTTTACATGTCAAGATCAGTCTATGTCAAAACAGGGGAAACCCCAAGCTTCAGGCTGAATCTATGCCCGTATATGAAACCCTGGTATGAACCCCTATTTCGTTGGGCAAAATAATATGGCAGCAAGCTTTTTTCCGTGTCAGTTTGAAGGTAAACCTCAAGGGAACCCATCCATTTTCAGAGGCACCATATGTTGAGGCATCTCCATGGAGGCAGCTTTCGCCTCCAAGAGTCTCCGATTCTCTGCTTTTATGACAGGTGAATATACCCATTTATGTTGCAGCTACCAACAGGTTCTACACCCCCTTGCAATAGGTGCGAAATGGATTTCGTCCGTCCGCAGAACTTTTGGCTAAATGTACTTTTACTTTGGGGGTCCCATGGTGCACATGCCGGAGGCCTGTGATTTAGACTTGGTGAGTGAGAATGAATCGGAATAGCCACCTTGACACCCTGACCCGAGTTGACTGGCTTGGAAAGGTTCAATCGTGGGCTTCTGCTAAATTGAGAAAGAAACCAAAAAAGTTGCTTGGGAGAAGTTTGGCATACCTCCCAAAGGACAACAAAAACAACACAATGTTGGGTGGGCTCGTATATATATAAGGTAGTCTTAAGAGGCCAGCCCCATCACAGAAACATGCGCACGACTCAGAACCCACTGTTGCTAGAATCTGCGTATCTGGGTGATTTACAATTCGCCGGCCTGAAATAGACAAGAACGTACCTCAGCTTCTGCCCCTCGGCAATATATGATGATACAGACTATATATGATGATTTCTTCCCCCCCCCCTCAATTAATATGGGCCCCTTGAAAAGGAAATCGATCTTCCGAGCACCCTCCCAAAGATGCGATGTTAGGAAGGGTAGATTCAGGTCCATGCGGCCATGGGTCAAAAGCCAAATCGTACCCCCAGTGAACATCGTGAACATCCCAATCCAAACACTGAAATAGACTCTAAAATGGGTGCACCTACCCCAAAATGGTACCAAAACGGTTTTGACAACCACAGCCATGTTGAGAGAACCCCAACGAGTTTATCATCACAGCTGCACCCCTGTGCCCCCGCGCTTCGCAGTTTGAAGGCAGCTCTGGTCGTAGAGATACAGCCAGCCTGCCACGCAAAGGCCATGAGAGGACGCCACAATTCCCTTGACCCAAGTCGAAACAGCTACCACCTAAATACCCAAAAAATCAAACAGCTTGAGGAAGTTGTAAAACCAAACGACAAAAAGCCAACCCGTAAGCATCAAGCAAACCCAGAGAACCACAGAAATCCATCCGATGTGTGCTCCAAAATGGCAGGGTTCAAAGCTGGACGCAAGAGGCGGTGTGTGTGTGTGTGTGTGTGAAAATCGACCCTACAAACAAAGAAGCTCCTGTTCATAGCAATAGCTCCCGTCACCTCTGCGGTCAAAAACTACTTGCTTCCCCCAAGAGTGCCGTGGCTTTTGGAGGAAATTGAGTTAGATCTCCCATGTGCCTCCCAAATGGACAAATCAGGACATATTGACCCAGCTTCATATTTTGATGGATATGTGTCAAGAAAAGGGGACCCAAACAAGTTAGTTCTCATTGTGGTTTTCTACTAAGTTTAAGCCAAGGAAAAATGTGTACCAGGAGCAAACAAAACACGAGTTCTCATTGTGGTGTTCTATTTAGCCAAGGTAAAATGTGCACCAAGAGCAAACAAAAACAAACCCGCACGGATGCGTCTTTTGCTGGGTTTTTTGTTGTACCACTCTTGGCGGCCGACGTGAAAGCTGCCCAAACCGTTTGGCCTTCGCTTCCGGCGAGCGCGAAGCCCTTGCTCAAGCCACAAATGCTGAGCCTCCGCGAGCCGAGCCGCCGAGCTGCCGAGCCGAGAGGCTCACTGGCAGGATCCACTAGGTTGCTACAACTTGGGGAGGGGTGACTTGTTCGGGAGGGGGGCTCTGAACAAAGTGGGACAGGCAGTAAGGGTACCAACTGGGATTCTGCTTGGGAGTTTCTTAAAGGGGGGGAAGGTAACCCAACGATGCAGTTTTAGCACGTGCTGAAGCATATAATCACACCAATGCCTCAATGAGAAGGAGCCAAGCGTGGCATCAAACAATACGTTCGGGCCCTGACCCTCTGAGTAGTCAAGACCAGCTTGAAGTGGTCAAGCTGATTTCTTTGATGGGGGGAATTAAACAATAGCAGCCCGGGAACCACTAGTTCCCACTTTCCACACACACAGGTTTGAACAAAACAAAACGAAGGATCTAAACACATGCGATTTCCCAGTGGTACCGAAACTGTACCATGGGCAGGTCACTCCCTAGATTCACACCGAAAGCGCCTCACCACTCCTGGCTTGCTCTTCGTTTCGCCCTGCCAGATGCACCTAACGTTGGTGAGAAAGTTTTGGAGCCCAAGACCCGCAGGTGTTTCTCCAAGATAGGGTCCTATAAAACAGTAGGTTTCCTTTTGGTTTCCCTTGAAATGCCAACCAAAAGGGTGTCCACCATTTTGCGCCAAATTACTATTCCCGAGCCGAAAAGAACCTCCCAGTAACGGGGGAAATCGCTCGTACCCCGGATCGGTGATCTCGTTGTAATGCGTATGGACAAACATCCACTTGGCACAAGTAGGCGGTGCATCTCAGTATTGCGGTTTCAAGGTGGCGTATCCCAGCATCAGTACAGTTTCATCCAAACCAACTGGCGCAGGAGTTTCCAGCAAAACAAAAATTCAAATGGCATCTTTGCCAGGGCCCGGACACATAGTCATCCTCGGGCAAGAGCACCTGAAAGACGTCCTGAGGTCAAATACCAACAGAAATCAAACATGTGGGGGTCCCCCAATCTAACACATACAATTACATGCTGTTGGGGTGCCAGCAAAAATCAAAACGAAAAAACCAAACAAAAGAAAGACAAAACCAAACACAAAAACCGAAACCAACGAAAAAACCAATCAAAACAGCACGAAAAACCAAAGAAAAGAAAGAAAACACGTGCGGCAACTGCTTCACCCGGCCTGCGCTGAGGTGTCGCTCGGCTCGGCGTAGGCAGCTGCTCCTGAGGACACCGAATCGGGAAATGGTGAGGAGTCCCGAAAAACACGGTAGCCTAAGGTGTTTATTAATATGGGGGGGTCCCCTCCAAAAGTGATGAATCCCCACCCAAACTAGGGACACCCCCTATATTCATAAACAGGGGTTTATTAAGATGGGGTCAACTTTAACTGGTTTGAACAGGCCCACATGCCATCTCAAAGGGAATCAAAGGGAGGTCGTGGCTCCCAAAACAGGATGCTGTAAACGATATATAGGTGTGTCTTGCTTTAGGGGACCCTCCAAAATGGTGTTCCTCCCTTCAGCTTCCGATTGAAAACAAGCCAAAAAGGGATACCAACTTGACCCAAAAAAACGCACAACCATCACCCATATGTCGGCTGCTGTGCAAAAGAGTCCATGCTTAGGCTGCGGCGCTCGTTGCGGCTCTGCTTGCACCCCATGGCGCGGGAGCGCGGTGGGCACGGCCCCGCGGATAAAGGCGAGCGCAGATGGGGGAGGTTCAGCGGGATGATATGGTTCTTGTTTGTGTTGTTTTTGCTTGTTTTTTTGTTTTTTGTGTTTTTATTTTTTTTTGGGGGGGGAGGGTTAAAGAGAAGCTTTGGTGATTTGGTAGCTTTTTTGATAAAGGGAAACTAAAAGGACAACCGAAAACCATTTTGGGGGGTCCAACTTACAGCAGACCAATCCCCCCAACCAGGTCTACAGAAAGTTCACCAAATCGCAAACCACTTTTGGCGAAGCTGCAGCTTGCAAAAAATGGATCTGCATCCTGAGGATCCATATGCCGAAAAAAAAAAGGGACTGAAGCGGTTGTTCTTTCAGAGGCCCCAACTTGGCTGCAAACCGAACAACCTGTGCTGAAGATGGCATTGAAACCTCGCACGCTCTCAGCTTCTCAGCTTCTGCGCCCGTTTTCTCGGCTGTGACGGGCTTTGCGCGAGGTCATTCTTGGATTCTAGACACTTGAGCCGTCGAAATGCGTGGTACGCGTCTTGCGGGTTTTTGTCAGAACTTGAATCAGTGCCCGAGAGGTGGTCTACCCTCCCTCCAACAATCGTGGAACCTGACAGGAAGACGATTTTATTCTCCAATTGGGCGTCCACTTCCACGACTGGACAGAGGGGAACCGATACCTGGTTCACGTAGCTGCATAACTAAACCAAGAAGTCCTGGTGCAACGAAACTTCAGTGGCATCCAACATGTTCATTTCAGGTGCCAGGCCTCCAAAGTGCCAACAAAAGACGAGGGCCAAATGGTCACCTTGCTGCAAGCGAGGAGGTTGATTTCGCCAGTGCCCATTTCCGT